>JAJLWO010000148.1:0-21759 GCA_030570775.1 Ogataea pignaliae | reverse complement strand
AAAAGTAAATGAGTAGATACGAATATATACCTATATAAATGGGAGACCAAGAAATTGGCGACTCTCCGTGTGTGCTCTCATAAACGGGCGGAACCACGTTAAATATATTTATCTATCTATCTATCATGTTTTGAGGGTTCCAGGGGCAATAATCACCGAGTGATAAAGTATTTCAAACACAACGGTTTTGATTAGGCATATGAAGGTTTGATACGTTGGAAATATGAGATATTTAGTATAGGAACATTTGAATAGAAAGCCAAAATTACTTGCAGAAGAACGACAGTAGATTTGTCGTAAAGGTGTGGATGCACCCCACACTTGTTCTATATCCACGCATCTACATTTTTTTGGCCTGGCCGATAGTCTCCGGTCCTCTGATCCTTCAGCGTCTTCACAAATCACTTTGTTTTTTCTTTTTCATAGAATACATCATAACAGCAACTATTACTACCGCTGCAATATCAACCAAGATTCAAAAACCCATAAAGGAAAATTCAGAGAATTGCTGAACACCACATCGTGATGCAATGATCTAATGCATAATATGCGAACTCAACAGGTGACTCGGTAGTTGCCAGGGAGAGCGTTCTTTTCTTCTTTTTTTCACATAGCGTAATAAAGAATCCAAAGCCAGAAACGGATTTATACTCAATATATAGAGAAGTAATGGAAAGAAGAAATTCTATGAGAGAAAATAATAATAATAGTGCGAGTGACTCCTCTAAGATGTCCCCCACTTAAGATTTATGATAGTTATCAAGAAGCTGCTGGTACTGTCCTCTGGCAACAACAGGAGTCTTCTATTGATACGAGGGTACCAAGCAAATACCGGTTACATCGTTTTGTTGGATTTAGGACTAACTGGTCCACAATCGACAAGTTATTTTTGTGAAGTTTGGCTGTAAAAAGTTTCATTTTCTGCTCTTGAATTACTCTGGTTGTATTTTGGTTGAGACTGACCACCTGCCAATTATCAGTCTTTTTACCACCACTGACCTCACGGCGAAACAAGGACACTGACTAGCTGCTCTGGTTCCACACAATCTTGATATTGTTCTCATGATAGCAGTAAACATATAGCTGATTATCTGTCTCTGTTCCATCGTTGTCACCAACTCCATCATCATTGCCACGAACGCTCCAATTCTAGCACCCTCACCATCGCACCGCTTGACCTAGCTATTACTGTACTGAGGCTGAGGCTCCAAGTTATTTACTCAGTGGACTTATGAAAAGCAGGCAGGTTTTGTCTTTACTGACTAGTTAACGATCATTGTATATGGTGAGCAAAAATGAAGGCAAATTAGGGGAAGTATGAGAGAGAAGGGATATATGCACACACTTTTAATGCAGTGCAACTAAGGTGTAAAATCTTGGCCTACTAATAAGTGGCATAATATCTGCAAAGCCCTGAAAAACAGTTTGTAAGCGAGATCGGCATTGTTTTGTGAAAAAGGATTTCTTCCCTGCAGATTGTGAACAAAACAGATCGCGAACATGCTTTGTTTAAATAATAGAGTGCGTAATTTGATGTTTATGCATGGTGCTAATCTAGTCTGTTACAACTGAATAACTCTAGACTCTTGATTCATGGCTTACACTGCATAAATTGGTATAGTATTTTATTAATTAAAAGAACACACATATATATATAGCCCTTAAACACAAGGTAAACTCTACTACAGACATAAGAAACGGTCCTATGTAAAGTTTCTTTGCCCTGCACATTATCTTGAAATGTCATAATACACACCTGCTCTCAACATCCTACCATATTCTGAGATCCCTCTATCCTAAGACATATTCATCACATCACGAAAGAAACGAAACTTAATCTTCCCAAGAGACCTGGTTAAGATATCAGCAACTAGAGTGTTAATGCCAAAAGTCCTAAGTTCAAACTCCACTCTCTTTAGAACCGCCGTCTCAGAATGATGTTGAACATCCATATGTTCGATTCTAGCATGAGGAACTGGATGACCTGTTAGCAATATGCAGCCATTATTATCTTCATAAATGATTGGCACACACTTTTCCAACAGATTCACTTGCAGTAGGATTTGTTTAATCCACAATTGTTCCTTAACATAAATCGACTTGGAAGGAACCAGTAGTTCGAACAGAAAAGTATGTATATTCCAAATTGGGAGTTCACAAAGAGTAGCTCAAAAGGTCAGTATGAGATCACAGCGGGAGGGTGCATGCTGCCAAAAGATTAGAATATACATGGGCAAATGTCTACTTTTCAGAAACAGTGATCTGAAGATGTGACTTACTACCGGGAAAACTTGTATATCCAACCTCTGAAGTTCCGTAAATACTGATGCTTAGCAACTGGCCCCTATATACTGCACAATAATTGAAACCATAAGGATCAATGCTTGTTTATTATCACAAATGTGATAAGTGATGTGACTTCAAAAATGCTCTTAATGATAAAAAAATTAGAAAAAGGGGGGGGGGGGCAGCGATAACACAAATCGTCACTACCCAATGACCTGATGCAATCGTTTAAAACGTGAATGTCTTTTCGATTTATCCCGCACTAAAACCAAAAGATTGTTATTACACTCATTAGAACAGTTCATTCAGGTAGCCACCAATAAGTAAAAGCGCGGAAAGAGTCCAATCGTAAGACGTTTCTTCAGTGTGACCGCTCATCACTAAACCTTGCAATAGTAATTGTAGCCTGCCACTCTTATTAACATTTGCAATGCTGTTAAATTTGACCGTGATTGACTGGTCGTTAAAGTATCTTGCAAGTACACTTTCCAAGTGATGACTACCAACTTCCATGATGATACTCTTGCCGACCTCTAAACCCAAAACACCACGGATGCAGCTTTCAACAATGGTTCCAATTTGCTCGTTATGCTCTAATCTATAAAGTTTCATCATCACCTCTGTTGCAGGCTTGTCTTCCTTCGCAGGAAGCTTAAGTCTAACGGCCAAGTATTCCTTCATGCTGATGCTAAAGATATGCACGAATAGACCTACTGTTGTCATCTCGTTCATCATCACTTTGAATTTATCTAGGATGCAATTTTCCACTAGATCGAGTTCGCTCAACAGCGAATCATCAATGACAATCCTTGCTGGCGGCACGAGACTTGTCTCTGTAGTTGGAACCCAATTGAAGTTTATCATTTGATTTTTGAACTGCGGAGAAAGTTGCCCAAGCATACTCTCGAGCTCCCTAAGGCCAGCAGCAATTGGAGATTTTTTTGCATGCGTTTCTTCAGATACATCTATGTATTGCGGAACAAACATTTGATACTGCAACTGATGCTGGTATGGAATGATATTGGTAGGCTGTTGATAGTGAGGTGGTTGCTGTGATGGCGGCTGCTGCTGTTGCTGGGTTGGGTGGATCTGGACCTGACCTCTCGGGTATGATACTTGAGGAATATACTGTTGTTGTGACTGTAGATACATCTGCTGCTGCGAGTGATGATGTGGTGGGTAATAGGTATATGCCGGTTGTTGTATAGTTGCGGCAAGACGCTGCTGGTGTGGTTGATATGGTATTGAACGCTGAGTTTGGAATGCCGGCTGTTGTGGAGCATTTCTTGTCATTGGTGGAACAATGGACTGACTCTGTACTGATGGAAGGCTGGCAGTTGTTTGTGAGATCAGTATCTGATCTATGTTGGAGAAGGCGTTGATGAGGCTTGGATACTTGGTGCTATGAGGTTGCAGTATGTCTGGAAAATCATCTCGATGGATCAGGACACAGTGCTTCAACACTGGTATTGTCTGTTGTTCCTTTTGATCTATTTGCTGGGAGTTATTACTATAAGGGAACTCAAGCTTACACTTTGGACATCGAATAGTGCTGGTTGTAGGGTTGAACGTGAATCCCCTAGCATCTATGATTTCAATTCTGATAAAAGCAGGAATTGCTTGCAAGCATACACTCAGCTGTCTATCTAATTCCATCAGACTTTTCGGTGTTTTCAAGAGGATGCAACGTGATTTCGGGTGAAATGAACAAGGCTCAAGCTGTCGAAGTGAAGGAAACTTGTGACAGCGGAAAATACACATACATATGTATATATATAGCAAAGATGATACACACTCATGTTTTGTGTCGTTTTATCAGATAACGAGGAAAGCATCCAACCGAAGCTCCTGGTACGTGAGGACTAGTTAGTAAAAGCTATCGAGATTTGCATTTAATTCATAGCTATTGTTAACAGACTTCGGGAGAGCCCAAGGTGCATTAGAAACAATAATAAAGGTACGGATGTAATATTTTGATGTCAATTGTTCTTGAAAGTTTGATCACCTCATTTCTTATTGTGCTGCATCTGCAGGACGCATGCATGATGCAGCATGCCGTTGCACTTCTCATGCAGGTGGACTTCTTTTGCCTAAAATGCATTCGTCAGAACCCATGTAACACAGGGCTGTTTGGTTGGCTGACCTTTCTAGTGCTTGAAAGAATCTCTGTTCAGTACCGCTCAAAACCCCCCTACTACGATCCATGTCTCACTCTGCATTGGAAGTATAGCTTTCCATGCAACTCAGCCTCCCCTCCACCTGCGGGTAATAATGTCACGTACGTTCATGCAGGATTGTCCCTTGTTCTTGAAGATGTTAGTTGGCGCCTCACTATTCAGCACATGACAGGGTACAAGCCTCTTAGTTCTACACTGAGCAGCATTTGGCCAATCCAACTGAGCTGGAATTGTGATCCTTAAGCTCACTCACATCGTTGTGAAATTTCGGACGAACCATCATCTCACGAGCAGGTGTAATATTCTCTGATTTCTTCCTTGGTCTCAAACCTTCCAATTTGGAAATGGAAACCATTACTCATTCATGGTTTAGTTTAAATATTTTAACGAGATGGAAATTTTAGCCACATACCGCTGTATCGCATGCATACATCGTCAAACCTGCCGGATGATGTGGAACACTCACTCTCTTGATCCCCGAGCCAGTCAGGAAAGAACCATTAGTCAATAGTGCATGCCCTAGTTATGATAGCAGAGTAGGATGTATCAGTGCATTTTGACTTTCTCTAAAACGTTAGATGATAATAAAGGTTAAGAATCTAAACCTAAACGATAGAAGATAGTGTTCTTAAAGTTGGTGAACGTAGCCGAATTGTGTCTGTGCGTGCTGTACAACAATCTGTGCTTGAAAACTGGTGCATAAAGTTGCATCGCCAAAAAATGTTTCTTTTTTTTCTTTTTTTTCGGCACTTTTGAGTCTTGAGTATTTTTTGCCTAAGCAATGCCATCATCCCTCGAGGTGGAAACTATAAAAGGTTACAAAGAACAAAATAACCGAGAAAGAGAAGGTATCCAATGGCGATACAACATTGTGCAACCATCTTACCACGTCGACAGCTATTCACATGACATAAACTTTTCATTTTCACAGTGTGGGTCTTGGCAGCAACGTCGAATGAGCTGTTACCGAAAGATCGTTGATGGGTTGTCTGAGATGAGTTAATTTCCACCTTGGCGCTATGATCCATTCGAATTTGCTGATACATTTAGCTTTTATATATCAATAGGTCCAAACGACAATGAAAAATACCGCACACTGCCACGAAACCTTATTTCCCAATAGAGTTTCTGTCGCCGCGTCCAAGGAGGGGAGTTCGTGATCCGCACTGCAAGTGTCCTTTTGGTATTCCATCACTTGTCTAGGTAATTTAAACATATTAGAGGTTGTTTTCGCACTCTGATTCCATTCGAGAAAGCAGCTTCAACAAGCATCATGTTGTCATGGATTTTCGACGAAACCCAACGAATTCAAGACTTGGCATGCATAATAGGTCACTAGCGCATTGCAAGTGACTTACGTCATGCAATCGAGCCTCTCTGTTCGCCAACCTTTGGACTCCTTGGCAGACAAACAGCAACTAGTGATCGGCTCTCAAGAACGTGCCCGCCTAGTACAGTTTTTTTAAACTTATTAGATAGAGTTAGGAGAATGCCATTCATTCCACTTTAGTGTGATCTTCCTGCAACAGACGAAGAACAGGAAGAAATGTTTTACAAGGCATCAAGATTCAAGAGAGGATACTCTATCATTTTATATGCATGCGTGGTTGGAGCCACCTGGACTCTCGCTTTGAGAATGATGGGAAAGTTTTGCTTGTAATTTTCTCAATCCGGTATCAGTTGGAGCAAAGATTTGAGATTGTCATTTTTGAAGTTGCTCTGATCATCGGAGGCGAGAGAAAGGCAGTTGGGCGTGTTTGCTGGTTGTACTTTTGCCAAATTCTTGGTGTAGGCGATCTTCGATCCCAACCTTGGCCAGCGAGAGCCAAGCAGGTGCATGTATACAGGCGATTATATTTGGGACTTATTGTTGTGCTGTACTGTATGCAGGTATGAGACTATTATTTTCACTCTGATAGATGCGTTGAGCCGTACCTACCAATGACAGGCTGGTGAAGTGAGGACAAACAGAATAGTTGCCAGGAATTAATAAATGACTGCACCATTTCAATCAATGCTGCGACAATAGCTCCCGTTAGTTCACTAATGGCTTTAGTGAAAATCATATGTGCACCCTCTACATTATATTGCCCTGATGGGTGCCGGTCCTCATTTACCGTCCACAATAATGGTGCATGCATACTCTCGGAAGCTTTGTAGCGACAGGTGAAGCTATTGTTGATAAATGAAATAGTTCCTGATTGTGAAAGTTCAAGATGCAGCCAGCGGTGAGATGAGAAAGTCCCTCCCTGTCTTCGCCAACCAAGAGAGTAAAAAAAATCGGCGCATTGACTTTTACTTCTCCATCACCTATGGAGACTCAATTGGTCATCCAAGAAAGGACTAGCAAAACAGAGTGCTACTAACAAAATGGTTGTTGGTACGACCGTCAAGTTCTAGATTCATTTGAATAAGACTCCCAACGCCTATGGACAGTTGCCAAGGCTCTCAAGTCACCAGTAAAAATGTGATGTGTAGAAGACACAGAAGACCGAGCAGCCGAACATGAACAATTCTATTGTTGGTATTCGATTTTTTGAGTTTTCCTTTTGACAGGGTTTAACGTGGATCGAGTGATAGAGTACCCAGATTGAAATTGATTCAAGGACAATCAGGGGACCAAGACAGGCAAATCTTCCAAAGCCAAATTATGCTGTCAAGAGCAGCAAGCTGGCTTTTTGAGGTTGGAAAACAATCCCCCAAGGGGCCCTGATTATTTAAAGTTTGACTTTATTGAATTAGCAAATACCTTTTGAAGCCCGACAGTCCCTCACTTTTGGCAGAATTTCCACGAAATTGATTATTAACTCATTGTAGAAGGAAATTAGAGATACAAATGTGTACCACAGTTGGACTTTTGCCAAATGACAAATCAGGATGATTTCTGACCACAGCATTTCAGTTTTAATCCAAACCTATGGAGTGTTCCTTTGAGATAAAACACGGTTGCCATGACACAATTCAGCACTGATGGATTTGTTCACATGAAAAGAATTCAGCTTGCTAATGGAGTAGAAAATAGTCCCACGGAAGCGTTATCTATCGAAGTTGCAAGATGCGTGGTGAAATAGTTGCTGTTGATACCACTCATCATTGATTCCTAATGATCTTTACTTTCTAATTCACAATTTCAATACCAGGCAATCTGACCATCCATGGATAATCGAATCTAAGATGAATATAGAATGGGTTCTTCAGAGGAAAATGTACGAAACAATTCACAAACACCCTCTTCCTTTTCGAATCTGCCCGTATGCATGATGCTGAATTAGTTAGCATATATAATGGGGGAAGAGACAGATGCAGAGTGGTGATTTATTTTGTTGTGCGTAGACTATCACCGATTTATATGTATACACCAAGAACAACATTGTTTTGTTTTCAATTTAAATCATCTCTTTTGCCGAAATCAGGGCGATACATCCCCTGCTCATTCAAATTAGCAGCAATTAAGCACATTATTAACAAGAGGACCGTTATTTGTTGGATCAAAAACTTAACTCAGTATCCAAAAACGGTTCACAACAAACGCAAATCAAAGCTTTTTTCCCCATTCCCCTTTACCAGACCATCACCATCCAATCAAATTGATGCGCTTAAATCATCTGTATGGCAACAATACAAGCCAATAACAGTCAAGTTCAATTAACCACATCTGCATTCATATGAATTCACCAGAGGGTTTACTCCAACGAATAGACGATTCTGGTGATGAGGAAGGATGTGAAGGCAGCATTGTCAGTGGCAGCAGTAAGGATGAAAGCATCGTTTTATCATCGCTACTCAACAACACGATGGATAAAGCTGACAGTGCACTAAATACTAGAAATTCCACTCCTCCCACCCTCCTCATCGCATCAGAACGAAACAGCATTTCAGATTGGGGAATAGATGATAGCTACTCTACAACAACCTCTCATATGAACCTCACGAGTAACAATTACAATAGTCGTCACGACGCAATCGCCCAACTATTCACATCATCTAACAACAAACGCACACATATACCAACGCGAAAACCAACCACAGCTTCTCCCTCGGACTTTGACAGTGATCCAAGCTGGTCGGCAGACATTCAAGGAAAGAACAGACTCGACGAGTACTACGATGATTCCAGAAAAGAAACATATGAGCAATTCACAGTGATACAATATGAGGGTCGAGAATCTTTTGACCATGCTTCTAGTAAATCAGACTATAATGATATGTTTTCCACAGTGTTTGATTCATATACCAGTTCTGTTCTTTCACACTCACTGAGGATCCAATCTAACCTAACAAGTTGGACAAAATCCTCGTTGGATCAATTCAAGTTTGAAATCATTGCATCCGATTTCATGAGCGATGAAAACCATAACAATCACAGAAGGCGATCAACCGTTTTACAAAGCAGACCGTCACATCATAAACAGAAAGTTAAGCTGAATTTGAGAGAAATACCATCGCACATATTGCTTCACTCAAATTACTGCTTCTTCTTGGTGCACAGATTACTTCATTTCACAAATTGTCACAAGGAAACTCTCAGAAGCGGGCATTCAAAAGTTTTACTGTCACTTTCCACAGCTTTATTCAGTATTTATGTCAGAACACGATACATAGGGGTAAGAATATATTTGAAAATGGCCAACAACAAGATGGCAGAATTCTTGCGAATGAATGAATCATTTGATACTCTTCTCAGCAGACATCTAAAACTGATAAAGAACTCTGCAAACAATCACCTGAACACCATTCTCGGAGGAAGCTACTCCACGGCCAAGAAACAAATCAAGACCTCTGATTTTTTGATAAAGAGCATGCTAAACACTCTCATAATATCACTGAACACTAGATTACAAAAGGCAATACAGTTTGTTGATCCAGAATACTTGGAAAAGTACATGAACATATACCAGCTTGATTTGGTGAGCGACAACTTAAAATTCATCAACCTGTTGAATCACAACGAATTGCTAGAGGAAATGAGAACAGCATCTCCCGCACAAAGGTTAAAACCGCTACGGCTTCGATCCATTTCAGGAGATCATCAACTATCAAGAGCTACTTTTCTACAACAACAACAGCAGCAGCAGCAGCAGCAACATCCTTATCTTTTGACACAATCCCCAGAGCAGACGTTACAACAATTATCCAGCAACTCAACCGTGCTATTCCAGAATTTTGAAACAATTCGAAAGATCCTCATGTGCGTGCTGATTTCCATTGTCGAAGAAAACTCTCACCATGCCTCAAAGGATAGTAGAAACTTCTTCTCATCATGTGTTAGAAAATTTAACCTGCACCTTTTATCTCCAAAGTTTTTATCTCTACCGACAAAATTATACATGATGATACTGATGTTGAATAGGCTGATCCAGCTCTTCGAAACACTCACAGCGGAATTAGAAGACATGGGCCTCCAACAAGCGATAGACTATCTAGAAGACGATATCTTTCCGCCAATTACAGAAGACAATGAAGATGAAACACTCAAGACTTTAATCACAAAAGTGGACATGTTGGGTAACAAACTCAACTTGCTGGAACTCAACTCGGACATCATAGATCCAATGGAGAGCATGTCAAAAGTAGCCGAATCCATCGAGGATCTGGTGATGGCATTCAACGCTTCTTATGAGGCATTGAGGGAGGGTGAACATGCTGGTGGCAGTGTCACTTCACCTTCCTTGAGCGTTCCGTTGCCCTCTGCAAAGATACGGGACAGAGATAGAGATAGAGACAGAGACAGGTTTGACAGCACTGTCAATGGTGCAAATAGAAGAAGCAGTAGTGGATTGAACTTTAACCTGGTCACCGTCTTTGAAGATAATAGCGAGGCTCCAAAACATGGAGGTGAGGAGAACGAGCGAGTTATCGTGCATACTGAAGATGGTGCAAGGGAAATGGCAGGTCTTATTGATGATGGAGTTCAGAGCAAAGACGAGCTTAAGAAGACGTTGGAAAAGCTTTGTGGAGGGGAGATGCCGACCCAATTACGAGACTTGGGAGATTTAAACGAGAGGTTGAGCGCTCAGAGTGAACATAACGATAGAGATTGCAGCGACGAGAAGGAAAACGAGGCAAATAATTCCAGTTCCGTCAGCATGTCGACTCCTATCAAGTTTGATCAACTGAATGTATTAAAGAGAGATTTGAAAGGGGTGCTGATGAAGGCATTATAGATGGGTGGAAGCTACCCATCGATTTATTTTCTTGTGTTTATTTATTTATTTGGTTTTGGACCTGCGAGACTTGCGCAAAGGGTATATAGTTCCAAGGGTTTGTTCATTTATTTTTACTCCTTTGCAAAGTGTTCAATGCTTCGTATCTTTTCATCTAATTTTCGTTTTCTTTTAGCGGCCTATAGCCCATCTAATATATACGTGGTTTGATTATCCTTGAGACCGATTCACAGTACCTCTTCCAGTGCATACTTCTAAGGACCCTCAAATGACGTAGTCTGGCGTAAAGCGGCGCTTAGTGCCTGGCCCGATAAGGAGATTAAACCCGTGAACGCACATCTGAAAGTTTCACAACAGAAACGCACTTGTCTTAGGCGAAGAGAACCCAACATGTCAGAAGCCAAAAAAGTAAAGCAAAATCGTACGACTTTCTCTCGGAACGATCAATTGACGGTCAAACACAGATAGGCAAAGTTTCCATACATACCAACCCCCCTGACGGACACCAGATACAGCCGAACTTGCAGGACATATCAAACTCCAACATAAGAATGACACTACCAGACACAGATTTGGAGTGGTTCTACCTCCCGATAACCATTCGGATCTTGAACTCCTCAACAAGAAACAAGATCTTTGGTCTTTCTGGATTGTACTTGTACATATCGCCAAAGGATCCATCCAAGGGAAAGACAAAGGAACTCATACTCAGTCTCATTCAGATCCCTGAAGAATACACATCGATTCAGACCAAGCTTGAAATCTTCTTCACAACAAAAGATCTCATCAACAATGAGCTTACAGGAAAGGACGGCATTCAATGGATACAGTGCAAACTAATGCAATTCCAAAACGTGGTGGATCCGAATTATCAAACTGAATACATTCCAGAAATACACCAGTTCTTATCTAATGGTTTCAAGTTTGAGTGCTCAAATGAGAACGACTATAGTAACAACATCAAAGATACGAGGCTGCTTATAGCGAAACCCAAATTTCCCGTATTAAAGACACTCTGCCCATCAAGGATTAATCTTCTTCCTCACACCGAGATATCATCCGCACAACTGCCCTTGAATATCCGAATCGAAAGCTCACCCTTTAGTCTGAGTAATGTTTCCGTCTTTAATGGTTTCAACTCGATAGGTTTCATCAATTACAAGAGTAAGAACGGCTCAATATTTTTAAGTGACTCAAAGTATATGGACAACATGATAGGAGGAATTGTGAACCTTCTGCCATCCACATATGCTCATAAGACCAAAGGTATCGATTCACTTGGGTTGATATGGGGAAACCTGGTGAAGAGTAACGGACAGGGAGAATTGCTGATTATTTTGAGTTGGTCGTACATTATGAGACTGCTAGAGCCAGCGCTTATCTCCGAGCTAGGATTAAGCAAATTTCAAAGTTCTCAGTTGTTGTCTGAAAATTGCTGTTCAAGTCCATCAGTATGTTTTGCTAGTGAGTACAAAATGCGGAAGACATCTACACTGCAAAAGAAAGTTACGAACGATCCTTGTTCAATCGTTGGTATAACCGTTTCCAACCCAAATGGACCAGACTACTGGGGAACTGGAATTATCATCGATGACGGAATGATTTTGACGAACAGACACGTCATCATGAGCTCTGGCAAGATTGCGGATTGCATTCAGATATGGGCCGACTCAGATCGTACAATCAGCTTGGAAAATCCCGTCCCAAACAGGGACATATTTGTTCCATTTGACAACAAACTTTTTGACATTTGTTTCATCCAAGGTCGATGGCCTGCCTTCGAAAAGGGCGTCAGTGCTACCCGGAGGGATAACAATCAATGAAGCGATGAGTATGATTGCCAATGATGAGCCGTTACCCTTGAGTTGCATTGAACTCAACACCCCAGCCAAATCTTTGGGATATGGACTTTTTTTCAACAGCTTGCACTTGACCCCACTGAAGTCAGTCGGTCACATATCAACCTTGGTGTCACTAAACCTGTCATTTAAAAAAGCCACCAGGACACAAGTCTCAGTTCCGTCTCTTATCATATCGTCCTCGTCTTGCTGGTCAGGATCATCCGGGGGTGCCGTCACTCTAGCCACGGGGGAACTTGTTGGTGTCATGGTGAGCAACGGTCGACTAAGCAATGGAGAAACTTTGAACAAGTTTAACCTAGCCATTCCATTGGAGGCTATATTATTTGGATACTACGATCTATTCTACGAGAAATTGAAGTTCAGCGAAGAAGCAAGTGTGAAGGTTGCCAAATTGTACCAGCTGGGAGAACTGTATAATGATATATTTGTTGAGAGTGTCAAGCTTTAATAGGTTTGAATGACAAGCTGTCAGGGGTACGAGATATAGCGAGCCACAGAAAAAAAGCATAAATAGCTACTTGTTTACACATTAATATTATATAAATACATAGCAATAGTAGAAATCATTTGAGAATGGAAAGCACAGTTCTGGCAATTAAATAGGGATGTCGCCCCCCAAATCACCAATATGATCGTCAACATCGATTCGACTATTCATACTCTTGGTAACCCTATCTTCAAACTTTTCCGTCAAGAACAGCTTTGAGTTTCTCATTTCATATTCCGTAAGTCCAAATAGTTTCACCTCGTATAGAACCGTGACGAGTTTATCCCCTTGGTTTGACTCCAAAAGCAAAACTATGGATTTCATAGGAAATTCGTTTGCTAGCATTTGAACTTCCTCCAAAATTGGGAAACACTGATACAAATCGGGAGACCTTATATCATACTCAAACTCACTAATCTTTGAATATTCTTTCAGCTGAGAGGAAACAAAGTCCTGATTATAGTAGCTCGACATCTTTTCCTTCAGTAACTTGGAGTATTTACCGTTCGAAGGTTGCACAAGCAGGCTCACTTTTCTGGGTGCTGCCATACGTAAAAGATTGCTTCTTGGGTGCACTAACCCAACTTGCTTGATATAGATAGGTTGACTTAATTTCACAGCATACATTAATGGCAAGTCTTGACTCAAACCTTGCCAGAACTGGTTGTTGTTGAGCAATGCATTAGATGGAGAGTTTTCCTTCGATGTAAGATCGATATCGTTCAAGCCAGTCAGGGTTCTCTTAGGTCCAATCACGTTTCTCTTGATGAAGTCAGACCATCCATGAATGATCCTATCCAAAGTTTGAGTTCTGACTCTTTTTAACTTTGGCAATGTGGTGAGACCTTCTATTACACGCGCACCATTGTCATAGCTTGCATAGTTGACGACGCTTGCACTGTCTAGCTCGTACCTGTTATTGAGCTCCTTGGAAACCGCGTTCTTAACAATCCTACTGAGCGCAGCGGGGTCGATCGTTGCCCCACTACCATTTGCTGAGCTGAAAATATGTGACTCTAGCTGTCTCTTTAAAACAAAGAAATCATTCTTTAGATTCTCTTTGATCGATTCAAAAACATCTTCGATTTCTTGTTGAGCCGCAAATTTGAGTCCATTTTTCGTAGCCAGCTCAACCAGGTATTCGTCCAAGTGAGCCTGGTTGTGAATGATGAATTCTTCCCAAGACGATTCAACGGGTTTTCCACCATTGCTTGTGTTCAATTTTGAGGCAATTAGTGATTCGATGTATTTATTGAACTCTGGAATTGTCTCAAATCCATTTTCTGGAGTATAGATGATAGGAATGGTGGATGGCAGATTGTCGATGATTGCTCTGTGAATGATATCATCCAAACCTTCAAACTGAACATTCAATTCATCTTTGAACAATCGTAACTGTGTAACATCCTGCGTAAGATTGATGATCTTATCCTCTATTGTTATTATCCTTTTCGTCAAAGCCAAAGAATGAGTCATACCGACTCCTCCATTGGTACCTTCAGAGGATGCAGGTGACGACGATGTATTTGACCGAATGTCATCCAGCTCGCTCTTGATTGACAAGAATTTATCATCCAGTTTCGTATACTCATTTTTGACGTGGCCGAGTTCTATGGCACTCTTCTCAATACTTTCTAGTAGCCCACCAAGTTGAAGACTTAAACGAGATACCTCTTTCTGTAGACTATCTTCAATACTTACAACTAGGTTGGATATCGTACTGCAGGAGGATTGCAATTGCTCATGCTGGTTAGTGAATTCAGTCAACCTTTTATCATAAACGTAAAATTTGTGATGTATGAGCGCTGGATCAACGGTTGAGTTCAAAGATGAGCTACCAATTATGGAAACGTTTGCTACCAGTAGCAGCGATGAGAAAACTATGAGCGCAGGAATAGACTTGATACAGTACAGTATCACTTTTGATTTCAACAGCGAAGAAGGTTCGTAATGTGCAGACGCCAGGTCAATATCACCAGCACCATCTTCTTCTTCTTCAGTTCGTTCTAAAGGTTGCTCAAAAAAGTCACTGAAAATGTTCTTCTCGTGATGGTTGACTTGATCAGATTGCAAATCCTCGATCTCGCGAGTCAAGTCAGTGATGTTCTCCTCTTCGGAAAAATCATCTTCGTCCGTTGAAGTGTAGCTCGTGTGCTTCACATTCTGAATGTAATCTGGATCTTCATCCTCATCATCACCAGCACTCCCAATCTCATTTTCATACTGTCGCCTATGTGAATGTTGTTCATGGTTTGTCATAATGCCACCATTGTCTTGCAAAATCTCTTCTCCTTTCCCCTTGTGACCATGACTGTTGAGAAGACGATTCTGCTGTTTTAGTTTGTACTCTCTGTTCAAGTAATCTATATCACGCTGTTGAAAGACAAAGGATGCCTTATCTCTAATGAACGAATCATCGCCATCATCATTCTCGTCAAATGTAGACCAGTCGAACTTGACCGCAATGTCCCTAAGTTGGTCTTCTGAATCCATCCCTTTCTTATGTTGAAGTGCGTAAAAACCAGAATTGGTTTACTTATAGAAGGGTACTAGTTACCTCAAAAAATAGCTTTACAAACGTTTTATACTCAATTGACCATCGGTAAACCCTCTTGAGTGTCCTAAAACACATTGGAAAACGACGCGAGAGTTGAAATAATGCCCTTTAGCACAGCCTGGAAGACGCGTCAGTTGTAGTGTGTGATTAATGGATCACAGCCCCGTTCTTCTTATTAAGTTAACCCATCTACAGAAAGCACTTTTAACAGGAAAATCGATTGAATTTATTATGAGTACACACGGGTACGGAGATGATATATGGTTATTTGAGGTGACAATGAAGTAGAGGAAGCAACTGGCTACTTCGTCTGACTTGCTGACTTAATCCCTGAGACTAGCATACTCAGCAGTTTGAGATTCAACTTTGTCAGACTCTTCAGCAGCACCCTCTGGCTCAGTTTTCTTCTCCCATGGCTTCATCCTTTTCGAAAGTACAGGCTTGGATCCAGTTGCAGGATCAAGCACAGTGTTGGGTATCTGTTTGATGCCAGGTATCGGTTTGTTGTTGACGATCAGGTCGACCAATTCTTCGTAGTTGGAGGAGTATGGCGGTTCTTCAGATTGCTGTTGCTGTTGCTGTTGCTGTTGCTCTTGCTGGTTCACGTCCTTCTCTTCATCCAGCTTCTTCTGATAACTTGGAACCCATGTTTCGTACTCATCCAAGTCCAAAATGTTGTCCGTTTGGGTACAGAAGAAAAATACCTTAGCCTGCTTTACAAGTTGAGCTTTTTCAGCTGGTTTTATATGATTGAAATCAAACTTCTCCTTTGAGATATCCTCTCTGATCTGTTCATTCGAATTGCTTTGAAATATGAGGTATTGCTTCATCACCTCTGTCAGACCATTCTTATATTCAGCATTAGAGTCAAAATTAAAATGGTAAAATTCCCTGTAAACCTTGTCCTGGTCAAGGTCCATCCCTGATCTTGTCGACATGATGATGTTGGTAAGTACTGCGGTTTGGAAGGTTTTCAATTTTCTGTAATTTAACCGGAAAGCCTATATTTCACCGTTAGATGGATATTAATCTTCAGATGGTGTTATGACTCATTAAGCTCTGAACGGTTCAAAAATATTCGTAAGACTTCGAAATAGATACCTTGGAACCGTTCAAAGATACAGCGATTTTTCGTTGGTATATGCGGTGTACGCACCACTCACTCTCTTCCCTGAACAATCCTATCGATTCACAGAGTTAAGATTTGAAACCCTCCACCCTGATTATTATACCTGTTATATAATTTCACAGTAAAAGATATATCATTTATTAGTAATGTTGCAATCCCGAAATAGATATATACTTGGTACCAGTTTTAGTTCCAGCAGTTCAAGTTTGAGGGGCAGCGTTTAAAGACGAACAGACCTACGAACTACATACCATACTCATAAAACCTGAACTTAAACTTATGATTTTTGGGCTCTGGCAGGTTTAAACCAGGTGGAAGCTTCCTATAGTAGAGTTGAACATGACGAGAAAACCAATAACAAGAAACAAACAAAACAAGAAAATGATATAATAAAAATGGAGCAAAGACAAATCAAAGTGTACCGATGAACATCTATGACTTTAACAACAAGAGGCTCGGTTCATGTGTAATTTGCCTGCAGATATAATACAGACCTCTTCGGCTATTCTCTTTGAAAATCATCAATGTGAACAACTCTTCTTCCTCTTCTCTTTTTTTTTCTGATCAATGCTAAATGGCCGATTTAGTATGTTCTTTCATCATCAATCTCTTTCTTTTCAAGTGGGTTATAACGCAAAAACTTCTCAATCAAGTCAACGTGCGTCAACACCATTCTTCTGCAACAATACCTCTTCAACTTCAATCTGTCGAGAGCATCACCTTCGGTCATGTTATCTTCCTGTAGGTACTGAAGGTAGGTCTCCCACTTGTCACCGACAACTTTACCACATGAAAAACATCTAACAGGAATAATCATACTTGACTGTCTATTGATGTGGCTGACTTGCACAATATATCTTTATATGTGCTTCCAGTCAAAGGATGAGTCGTGATGACAAACGGCATCTTCCTCTTCAAACAGTTATCTATCCACTTTGTACCTTACCCAACCAGCAACACTTACCAAAAACGCTTATAAAATTTTCCTCACTTTCTCCTGACACGTATTCCCAAATTGGCAGTCCATCACAATCTCCTTTAATTTTTCTTTTATCCTTTTTGGTTCCTCTGAAAATTTTTTTGTGCTACAACTAAAAGAGAAGAAGAGATCGTCTTCTACTTTGATTGTATTATATCCCCCTTAAAATAGATATCATCGATTGGCAACTAATCGCACCCATTTGAATTACCGAGGCCCCTTGTTTATCAAGAGTTTTCAATTTAGAAAATGGTTGTCTCTTCAAATGATTGGAAGCTAAACTTCAACTCTGGTGGAAGAATCCAACCAAATGGACAGTTGATCTCACCAGATGGAAAGTATTCCATAGTTCTATACAAGACCCAAGTCAGAGTTTACTCATTGGCAACGAGGCAAAGCATTAGAAGTATCAAGTTGGATAGAGACTTGAGTGACATTGTTGACATAAGTTTGAGTGAGAAGGACCCTTCATTACTCTATCTTTTCGCACGCTCCAACAAGGTGCTGATAGTAAACTGGAGGGAGAAGTTGAGTGTTCCACTCGTTGATGAGTATGACCTCAACATCGACACAACCAATTATGGATCATTGATAAAGCTTGTCAAGTTCAGCGGTGGGGAAGATCAATTCTTCTTTATTACAGGCAAGACTACAGCTAATCCAACACAGAGGGTGCCACATACGAGATACGTTCTAAGACTATCAAGAGACAATAAACCATTGGAACTTACAAGCGTCAAGAATGTCATCATGTTTGCTTGTTCAGTTGACAGGTCGAAGATTGCATATCTAACAAATAAGAATCAACTCTACTACTCCAGATTGATCAGTAATGATGAAGAAATTTCAACTGAAAGGGTCCTGTTTCCTTTCAAGACCTCAATTACATCATTGGCAATATCAAGCAGCGATGATTCAGTCATTGCATTGGGTACATCCTCAGGAATTATTCAGATGCTTTATGTGTCCGACCAATCCAAACCTCAAAGACTTTTAAAGTGGCATATCGACCAGGTGAAAGCACTATCGTTCAACTACAACGATACATACTTGATCTCAGGTGGTTTGGAAAAAGTGTTGGTGTTTTGGCAACTGGATACCGACAAGCAGCAATTTTTACCAAGACTCAATGGTTCTATAGATAACATCATAATGGACAAGACGAATGAAGAACTCTATGGAATTACCATATCGTTGAACGAAGAGAACGATTTGGAATATTTAATTTTGAGTGCTGTTGACCTAACCTCAAGGCTCAACGTGAACGGAGTGCGCCCAAGATTTGCAACATCAATTCAATCAATAGACAAGGACAAGAGAAAGCTACAAAAACAGAACATACAGTTGAACGAAGAGAACACAACCAAAATTAGACATGACTATACATCAGCATTTGAAGTTCATTCTTTGTCGAAACAATTGTACTTCCCATATGGTGCTTATCTACAAGCTTACGATCCAATAAAAAATGAACAGTCTTCAGTCACCGCTGCTGCTCCTACCATCCAAGCAGGTAAGGTGAAAAGTGAAACGTTGATCCAGGACTCATCGATAGAGTTGTTCTCATTCACGAGTGACGGCAAATGGATGTGCACGTTCGACATATTGGCCACCCCAGAATTGGATAACTTACTCTCCGAGAAGGATGTCAAGTATTCACTCAAGTTTTGGAAGTATGTTGAGAATACAAACAATAAAAATACAGAGACTGGACATTGGTCATTGTCAACGAAGATCGTTGACCCTCACGGTGCAGGCACTCCAATCATATCTGTGATGCCCGCTCCTTCGAGCTACCATGATGGTTTGGCATTTGTAACTGCAGATAACAAGGGTGGTTTGAGATTATGGAGGCCAAGGATCCCGAAGGAGATCTATAACAAGATAGGAAAGGATACATCAAATAAGAAATTACAACAGACAGCATGGACCTTAAGAAAAGTTAGAAACGGCAGTGGTAAGTTTGAAACTACTGCCATCAGTGTTGCTTGGGCTCAGGACTCCTCCATCATTGTTTTAGGACAAGAAATTTCCGTTTCATTGATAGATGCCAATTCATTCACAGATCTACAGCAGGTCCAAATACCATCATTGGCAGGTTCAAGGATCAGATCGTTGAAAGTTATAGATAACAGTTTGATAGTGCTTGCCAAAAACAGATTGATCTCTTTCAATCTTTTGAACTTCAAGTTGAACGAACTTGCAGTCAAGGCTGCATCTCCACTAGGAGGTTCAAACCTCATCAGTGTGGACCATGACAAGGGACTCTTCTGTTTCTGCGTGAACTACTACAACAAGTGTTACGACCTAAGGTCAAGAGTGTTTGTTTTCAACCCTACCGATCTCCAACCGGTCTATATAACCGACCATGAAACGGCCGTCTCCTCGGTTAGATACTCTTCTGCACATTCCAGTTTCATACTCATAGACACGGATGCAAAGGTTGGCCTTTTGAATTCGTTATCGGGTAACAAGTTCCTAGAAGAGGAGGAAGAGTTGGATAGAGCATTTGAAATGAACACTTTGTTGACTAATGCCAAACACATGGCATCCATCAGAAGAACCGCCAACAATGAAAATGACGAAGACGGCATGGCAATTGATGGTGGTGAGCTGAGCCACAGGCTACTCAATTCATCGGTATTTGAACCAGTCTTGGAGAATTTGGATGGTTTGCCTGTGGAAGCATTGTTTGAAAGGGTGATGCGTATCATCTGATTGTTGTTGAGGTTGGGTTAGTAGCTAGGTAGCAGCTGATCGTTGGCCTGTAGGTGGTGTTTTGTGTAATCTTATCGATCGCATCATGTTCTCTATGTATTGGACATTATTTCATCGAGTTGGACCTTTAATGATACTTAGTGCATGTAACATATATCCTCTTTTAATGCGTCGGTAACAGCTGAAACCCAAGTGGAAATGTTGCCCTAAGTATGAAAATGTCGTGTCTCAGAAATCAAATTTTGTACACAATTTGTAGCGTGAGGTTTTGCTAAGACATGTATGGGTATATCAAGGTATATATATCAAGCAAAACCAATCAAACATTCAATACCCTTTAAGAAAGGGATAACTGCGAGAGACCAACACTTCATTTGTCAAAACATATCCCACCACCATCATTAATTCATAAGTTGGAAAACGTGTTTCATATCAATAAATATGGGAACGTTCAACACCAAGACTTTCAGATCGAAAAAGCAGCAGGCCGAATTTGAAAAATCATTTTTAGGAAAGTACCAACGGCTAGTGAAAAAGAATTCCTTCGTTTACCTTGGCGCTCCAATGATTTTATCTGTGGCTATAGGCTCCGTTTTGCTTTCAAATTTCACGGCTGTTAGATATGAGCAGAGAGATGCCAAAGTGAAAGAGTTGGACGAAACGGAGGCTTTGAGTTTGGCGACGCAAACGAGAAGAAAAGTTGATATGAAGGAGGAGTACTATAAACTACAAGGTATAATGGACGAACATGAGAGTTGGGAGCCCAAGAGAGTGGAAAGACTTCCTGGAGAATCTGAAAACAAATGGTGATTCTACACGGAAGGCTAGTTGTCATCACGGTTGCCCAAGCATTCGGTTTTATTTATTGTTTCACTTCTATAGCATGAAATTACGTACAATTCTTTCTTGTAAATATTCTTTTTCACATATTTGTTTTGCTGCTACACTTCGTCAGATGGATTTTCATCGCACACTTGTAGTGAAAAGTGGGCCAGAAGTGCCGAGTAACACTGCTACGATCAGAACTAGTTAAAAGATTGGCTTCCAAGCTCACATTTAAACCGTCCCTTTTTGCCAGAATTTGACGTCACCAGCCTCTACTTGATAATTTCAATCTACTTTGAATTGACGACTATTGGATCAAGGAACTGGATATCTAAGGTAACAAACGTCTTCACTTCGTGGCTTGCTTCCCCGTTCGTTTTAACTCCGTTAAAAACTGGCTGTGCAGATTAACCAGCTGAAAAATTGTTGGAGTTCTGGTGGGCTTTGTGGTGACGCAGTTAGCGACACGCTTTCAGGATTGGCAGGTAGGGTTGCAGAGTCTATGGAATCTGACATGGTAGAGTAATAGTTATTTGTATCTAATATTGTAGTAGATGCGATGGTCCCTTTTTCAA
>JAJLWO010000147.1:0-22343 GCA_030570775.1 Ogataea pignaliae | reverse complement strand
TTGGGTTTCATCCCCCCCCCCCCCCCCCCCGCAAAACGATACACCCAACAAAACTGTCTCAAAAAGAAGTTTGAACAGGGATAGCACTTATTCACAGTACATGAAAAAGTTACTCGATGGAGTGACCAAAGAATACAAAAGTGAATGCGATTAATGGTTGTTTATCATGTATTGGAGAGGAATAAAGAGCAACACTCTAGGGAACGACGAGCTTTGCCTTCACCAATTTGTTGAACTTGCCATGGAGATGATTTTTCCCCTTATCACTGTTTTCCGACTTGCTTCTGTTTGTATGTTTTGTTGATGAGCAACGAACGATGCACGTCTGCTGACCCAATTCCAGAGCCTTATTGATCACATCAAATCTATGCATTATGTAGCCAGCTGCCTCGAAGCAAGTTTTATTTCTTTCTTTCTCTACGAAAGTACTATTTGGCGGACTGCCACATCTGATTGCACAAATTAGACCTGCCATCCAGGATAAAAACGAGTTTTGCCGGAGATATAGCCGGTACAAAGAAGTTTGAGGTGATTGTGAAAAAAGGAAAAGAGATTTAAAAAACTCAAAGGAAAGTTTAAACAAAAAAAGACAAATGTTACGTTACATCATAGGCAGGATATCTACCAACGGTTTCCTCCACCCTGGCCACCACCGTATCCACCTTGACCACCGTAACCACCTTGACCTCCACCGTAACCACCTTGACCGCCACCATATCCACCTTGACCACCGCCGTATCCACCTTGACCACCACCATATCCACCTTGGCCTCCTTGGCCACCACCCATCAAGTTGTTGAGCATATTTCCACCATTTTGCCCACCCATCAAGCCACTCAGCATTCCAGCGCTTCCTCCTCCTCCACTACCACCTCCCATCAATCCAGAAACTAATGAGCCCAGTCCACCTTGACTGCTGCCTCCTCCATAACCGCCCTGTCCACCACCGTAACTGCTTTGGTTGCCACCACCGTAACCACCTTGGTTTCCACCACCGTAACCACTGCTTTGGCCACCACCTCCTAACAAGGAGCTCAAGTTAAATCCACCTTGAGATTGAGCGCTTTGAGGAGTCATTCCCGAGCCTCCAAGCGAAGAAATCAAGGATCCAAACCCACCCGATGATCCACCTGCACCTAGCAGGGAAGAAATCATTCCAAGTTGTGAAGAGGTTGAATTTCCACCTCCTGCAACCTGACTCAAAAGCATCGAACTTAAACCTCTTTCGTTGGATGTTGCATTAGGGTTATTCTCGACTGATCTGTGCATTTCCGTTGAAACTTGCCCAATCACTTCATTCAATTTCTGTTGAAGCTCTGGAGAATCGATACGGCCGTCTCTTTCGTCCAACTCTGCCGCCTTTTGATATTGATCCACAGCTTCCTTCTGTTGGCCTTCTTTTAATAGAATGTCACCAAGGAGGATCCTACACTTGCAAAAGAGGTTAGGATCCAAGTTTTCAACGGCACAGATTTTGATTGCCTGTTCGGCCAACTGTTTGGCTTCTGAAGAGTTGGAGGTTTGTGATGCCTGTTGGAGAAGCTGTTTGACTTGCTGTTCTGCAGACATGATGTTGCGTTGCTGTGATGTGAGATAGAACTGGGCTAAATTGTGATGATGATGGTTTCACGCAATGGCTATACATATAATTGCAATTGTTGCTCAATTGAATTGGTAGAGCAAACGAATTGGAAAGACGGATAGAAAAGAGAAGATATATACGGGCAGACAGACAGAGAGAGAGAGGAGAGAGAGACTGGAAAACGGCAATTCCAGTTGGTTTGCGGGATGGCTGCTGGCTGGCTGCCCTTGCATGCTTCTGCTGCTGCTCCTCTCTCCGCAGCAGCGAACAATCATCGGGCAATGCAACGAAGTTTTTCTAAGAAGGTGCAATCAAGTGTGGCACAGCAGCTGTTTCAGAAGAAGAGGCGCATGCATTTGGGATTTGAGAAGAGGAAGAAGGACATAAGAAGGATGATGTATCACATAAGGAGGATTGATTGCAAGAGAACAGCGATGGAGACAAAAGTTTGGAACACATACACAGAGGAATTGAAAGCGAACTAACAGTGGAGCTACTGTATTTATAAGCTTTTAGATCACTCTCTGCTCCTTTTTTTCGTGCTCAATTGCAGCATCTATACATCCTACAATCATGTCATCACCTGGCAAACAAGTTACAAACTTGGACCAAGATTTGAAAAGCTCGAGGTTCTCCAAGTACAGCAACGCCAACCTTCAATCCGAGATTAAAAACTGGATAAATGATATTTTGAATACTCAGGAATTGACCCATTCTACGGACCTAATGGAATTTCTTAAAGATGGTACTGTACTATGCCGATTGATAAACTCGGTGTGGGGGAATCAAACGATCAAGTTCAAACAGAGCAATATAGCATTCGTACAAATGGAAAACGTTGAAAAGTTTTTAAATTTCATCAAACAACAAAGAGTCCCACAGGATGAACTCTTCCAAACGGTTGATCTATACGAGGCGAAAGATCCATACCAGGTCATGATGACAGTTCAATCACTTTCGAGATTGGTCAATAAGCTGTTCGGTTCCCAGTTTCCATTCATTGGACCCGCTATTGCAACCAGGCATGAGAGGCCCAATGTTCCACCAAAGCCTAAGAAGTTCTCAGCTGCTAGTGGTGCCTCGTGGAGTGCGATGGAATACGGATACATGAATGGAAGTAATCAGAGTACGGAAAAGGTTGTGTTTGGTGGTAGGAGGGATATAGTGGGTAACATAAACAATAACAATGGCAGTAAATAAATGGACACAACACAAAATAGCTTTGCTTCTCCATCTACTTTTTTGGCTTTTTTTATTTTCAATTGTTCAACTACATTCTATATGACACTCGTAATCTCATCATTTTTCAAGTCCACAAGACTACTCAAGAACCTGTCCAGATGAAACAATGAAATCTCTTCCCTTGACATACTCAATTCATCCAGTGGAATAATGTTGATTGAAGAATTGATTTGTTTCAAAACATGAAATATGCTCTCTTCCTTTTGGGTACGTATAAGCCTAAATACATCCTTAGGGTTCAACTTTGCCGCATCGACTAAGTCCTGCTTGCTAACGGTTGGATGTAAGATGAACGTGACATTTGGATATAGTGATAAGTACTGGCTCAACAAGGATGGATAGTAATCATCATCAACGTCTGAACTATCTCCAGATTCGTCCCCATTACTATTCGGTCTGTTTGAACTGACTAGACAGTTCAATACCCCTGGAGTTACCACAACGGATATCGATCTCGACTGTGGTTGTTTTGGTTTGAAGCCATTAATGATGGCATTGCTATTGTTTGTCGTTGGACCAAACTTTCCAGCTTTGGTTCTCTTGCTATTCAAGTAGCTGTATGCACCGTAAATGAGTCCACCAACCACTACTATCGTGGAGAAAATCTTGGTGGTTGGGATGGCTCTACTTCTCCTTTGGGGCATAGGTTATCTATGGTATAAAGGGGTGATGCTGGGTATCTGGTTTCTTTGCAGTGCTATGAGCAGTTATGGAAACGGCTTAATGGATCTTTGATTCATAATGAAAGTATGGGTTATAGGTATGTTTGTTTGTACGCCGTATATAGAATACCCATGAGTGACAACTAACCAACATACGCACTCGGTGTATTTGCGTTGGCTTGTGCGTGAGCCTATCAGGAGTACTGTAGTAGAGAGTACAGTAGCCTCTCTCTCTGTGATAGCCGTAGTAGCCAAATGGCCGCTCGGGCTTATAGATACTTCGACAATTGGAACCTCCCCGACAATGCTTAATTGAGTCAGGCCACACACTCCTTCCTCTAGGGGAATGATACAATCACTACTTATCTACAGATAGTCGAGTAGTGTGTGAAACTTCCAAGCGTTGTGCACCTAAAACTCTCGCTGATAGTACATGGCCGTTATAGTTCTCTTGAGTAATGATGACCTTATATCCGGGGGTCCACGTATATAGACATCACATGCCACAAACGCCTATTAAATAACCTTTGGGTATGGTCCATATACTTTTCATGGTGATACCGCCGATTAATAATGGGCAGTTATTGTCAGGCCAGGGTAGGAATATGATTCTACTTGCCGCCATACAAAGTTGTCAAGCAGGGAATGCTAATTTCAAGCTGGCTCACTCAACTGCCAGCCTAACTGTATTATTCTCACTCGCAATGACACACCTGACGTCTTATTTTAAAGCCGATGTGTGTCATTTGCACAGAAAGAAGAGAAATTGCTGCTTGGGTCATAAATTGCCTACTCGATCCGGTGTTGACGCTCGAGTTGTATGAGTAATTCGGAACGAAAACTGCCATTTAGGGCTCGGTCTCCTAGGCTCGCCTTCGTTCCCTGCTTCCGAAAGAGAACCTTCGGCCGTTGCAGCAGGAGCAGCAGCAGGAATTGACGGGCGGTCTCAAGGAGAAACACGACCACTACCGCAGATAACCACCTTAGCTCCTGCGCGGTGGGGTCTCAAAGCGTCCCGGGACAGTCCCTGGAGAGTCCCTTCGAGAGTCCCTTGCATAGGTCCTATATGCTGTGTACGTCTGCTACATCGGCCGTTAGAGAGAACGAAAAGCAAAAATCAATAGAACGGGCCCCCCATCCATAGTAATAGTCTCGTACCTATAAAACCTGTTGGATATCTCTCCTCCTTTGTTCTCCTTTCGTGTTTCATCTTGTTTTTGGGGTCAATCCTTCTGACTTTCATTAATTCATTCCTACAGTTGTAATTACAGAAATAGATCAAATAGCATTATCCTTCAAGCATCAACTTTAGTGATAATAAACCAATATAGCTTGATCAATCTTCAATTGGAAAACCCAAGAATATTTCATACATGGAAAACCAGATTCTATCATACATGGTGAACGTCCAGGAATTAGCCGACAATATTTCCTTTGGATTGCTGACCAAGATAAGAAGGAAGCTAGTCTCTGATGCTGCTGGTGTGCAATATTCCAACGATGAAAATGACCTCGCTAAACCTCCTCTACTCTGTCCCAAGAAACTGTTCAATTCCGAAGAGCAAAAGACATCATTATCCACAACAATAATACCAAGACCATCATGCTCACCACAAAGAAGATCAAATAATTCATCGCCCGCAAGTCGACGCAGCGAAAGTATCAATAGTGATGATACAATAACGACGAACCAGCCAAAGAAGTCAGCTACCTCACCTATAAGGCGTAGATCGTCCAATAAAGAACGCTCCTGCTCGAGCAGCATGACGAGGAGGAGATCATCCTCAAGTGCAGGTACAGTTCCGCTGGCTACCAAAGTCATGCTCAAAAGGTTACCCTCGCATAAAGTTGCTGCCATCACAACCGGTCTCAGCAAGATGAGTAAACAGGCTAGAATACTGGCCGTTCGATCAAAACAGCAAGAACAAGTAGGACAGGAGTTACAACAGCAGAACAATAATGATACGCTTCTTATACCCAATGATGTTTCTTTGACAAGACAAATATCAGGACTTTCTGAAGTGTCTGGGTATTCCGTGGATACTGGATTTACCTCTCCTGACAGTGTAAATGGGTATTCTTTCAGATTAGTCCCTGTTGATTCGGTAATAGCTGGGGTTACCTCGTACAAGTGATTTTTAGATTAATAATTCTTTTTGCTCAATTCTATTGAATGTTAAGAAATTACGTAGTTGCAAAAGTTTGCAGACTTTGACGTATAGACACCGAAACGAAGAACATAAAGCGTTATTTTTTAGTCTCAGACTGTCGTAATGAATAAGATCCTGGAAGGTGATCACTGTTTGAAGAACTTATGAAGTTTGGGCCTGCCTCAACAGTACGTTCAACAACAAGTCGAGCTTCTAAGGATGATTCACTTGCGCAAGACAGAGGAGAGTCTCTGTACCGATTACTGTCTCTTTTTGCTTGCTTCCTTCCTTCACAAACTCATACATTGGATCAACTTATGCTTTATTAATCATTTCCCCGCCTAAGATATTAGGTGCAAAAGACGAGCAAATTGTTCGGTTCTCATGTACGCTTGCATGCGAGAGAGGGTGTGCGAGGGCCGTGGCCTTCTTCTCCTATGACTGGAACAATAAAATCTCGGCGCTAATGCAAATCCTATGTTGCTGCTTAACACGGGCGCTCTCGCACGCGTGCGGCTGATGATAATGGAACGGCGCAAACTCGTTACTTTTTACTGCCTACATGTCATCGATGATAGGTATTATAGTAAAGACTTAGTTTCATCAAATTTGAAGGATGTATAAAAAAATATTAATTATGGTGTAGCATCACATGAACTCTTCATCAACCATATCTTCTAACAGTGGGGATAGTCTCACCCTCTTATAGGTTCCGCCTTCAGAATAGTCCGAATAGTACTCTCCATCGCTATCAGCGACGGGCACTTCCAAGTCTGAAGAAGGAGTAACAGCACCGCTTGAAGAAGGCGAAGATGGCACGGGTGAAGCAGTGAAGCTGGAGGAGTCATCAGATGGATGGAATTCAACTGTGACGTAACCTTCTTCCTCTTCTTCTTCTTCTTTGGCGCTTTCATTGACGCTATCAGTGGACCGATGACCATCTTCATTGTCTGCGATATCCATTGACGAGTTAGGTGGGAACCAAGTATGTCTCGTCAGAGTGTTATAGTTTCTCTTTAAGCTATTACTCTCCGGTGTTGTAGATGACTTTTCGGTAGGTTCGCGTCTTTCTTCTTCTGACTCCTCTTTTGAGTCACTGGAAGAACCGACTGATAGCTCAGGATCAGAAGCGACATCTGAGGATAGCAACTGCTGAGTCAACTGCGAAGCCTCATCTGACGTATTGTCGTTCATCTTAAAACTACCAATGGAAACATGGCTACCTTCAATGGACTCGTCAGAATTAATTGGGATTCTGATCAAACCTTTGATCTTGTGGTCCAACTCAAGTTGTTGCTTCTCAAGCTCTCTCTTGGCCCTCATATGTTTTGCCAATTCTAACTTTCTCTGCTTCTCCTTTCTTAGCAAATTTCTCTCATGTCTTTCGGCTTCCAAATTTTGAGCTTCCATCAAATTAGCTTGTCTGAGCTTTTCAAGTTTAGCTTGCTTGGGCCGCTTGGCTTCTTCTTCCTGAGCTTTCTTCGTAGCAACAACTGCGGCTTCACCGGTTTCGGCTCGACGTTCGGTTTCCAAACTAGTATTCCTCCCATTGTCATTATCACTAACACCGTGACACTCTGGTTCACCAAACAACAATTTGGCCCAACAGATCTGTGATCGTTCCCGCTGCTGTTGCTGCTGCTGCTGCTGCTTTCCAATTCTAGCTTGTTCCTCTTGTCTTTGTCTCTGTAGTTGTCTCTGCCTTTCGTAGTTGACATGCTTAGCATGCTCACGCTTGCTAATGATCGATATCATTCTCTGAAGCTGTTCTGCATAAGGGTCAGCCTTGGATTTTTCGATAGTCAATAGCAAAGCGGTGCCATTCTTGATCACTCTCAACTTCATATGCTTGTTCAAGTTGGCTTCTTTTGGCAACTGAAAAGATTCTCTATAATTGTCTCTGTGTGAGGTGACCAACAGCTTTCTCACCTTTGGCTGCAAGTGGAACTCGTAATCTTCAAACTTTCTTGACGAACTGAAACCACCATAAAATGTGTTCTGCATCCTTGGCTGTTGCTGATACTGAGGATGTTCAACTAATAGATAGTAGTTGTTTTCATCTTCGAGCGGTCTAGCTTTTGTTTTGAAAACCTGGGGGTCCTTTGATTCAACAAAATAAAACTCTGGAAGCTCATACTGGGACGCAGTATACACATGGCGTCTGTTCAGTGGAGATTCATGATATTGAGGGGCATAAAGAAACATTATTAATGAGTAAAATTGGATTGGAGAGGGTGGGATTTGTTTATTGAGTTATTCAATGGATTTTAAAACATATTCTTTTCCGGAATTGGAATTGTCAAGATAAACCTGAGAATATGAGCGATATTTATAGATAACTACAATGGTTTGAAGGAAGGCAAATAAGTTCATTTGGCCCTTCAAAAAATGTTTCACCCTCCTTTGGGGGTTAAACCCGTTGTTATTACGCGGGCAGCCTGCAGAAAACTTCGAGAAGAACCGGGGTGATGGTGGGGTTTTTGTCAGCAGGGCCGCCCGGAGAGCGATGGGTGGTGTTGCTCACCGGCGCCCGCTCGAACTTCTGGAATGTACTAGAAGAAGTTGTGGATGGGGCTGTATAGGCACACTACACACAATAAGTACACTGCACCCTTATAATCTCCAATGATGATGTCTTGCCCTACTACTTCAATTATATACCCATGGATTGCAATATTCACATGTACAACAAAGAGGCATTACTGATGATGATGGCCAGCAAAAAATTACAAATCAAAAGATGTCAGTAGACAATTTTCATCCTATTAATACAAAGTTTTGATGAGTCTTCCAATTGCAAACCAAAGGGCGGCAGAAGATCAGCTATAGATGAAGGAAGCATTGGTGTACATGTCCAACATTGGATTCTCTCCAGTTTTGGTGGTTGTGATGTCAACATCTCCCCAGACTTTGAGAAACTCTGCATGGGTACATGTGCAACTGATCTTACCAACCACCTGTCTATAAATGTCACTCACTAGCTCAAAGTTTGTAGGAAACATGATGTCAAAGTAGCCAAGGTCACACATGTATGACTCAACTGGTACCATCCTATCCTTATGCATGGTTTGCACCACAGGAGAAAAGTAGCCTGCTATTGAGTTGTCGAGCTTGTTGAAGTCGGAAGATATCAACTGATGATTTGGGAACTTTGACTTTAACATTTCAAACAACTTGAGAAGTCTCGTTGGTATGAACTCTGGATCTGTAAGATCATTCCTTAATGGATTAAAAGAGTTTTTCAACTTTTTAGTAATTTTCCATTGATTAATCGGATGATGCTTTAATGTTGATATAGGAGAGTTCCCTTGTTCACGTAAAAGTAAGAAACGTGTAGTCCAATGATTCAACACTGGTGAATAATATTCTCTGAAATCATTATGTTCGTCAATTGCAACGTATGCTTGGAATGGTTGGTTGGTATTGATATCGTACCTGACGACATCGTGTGACAAATTATCAAAAACTTCAAGTGCAATGACAAAGCATGGCTCCAAGACCGTCTCATCCCAGTCCAAAATGGACTTGTTTATAACTTCAACTTTGTCCACGTGCCTGGATAATCTCTTGCTTTGCTTGTTGAAAAGTTTAGACGATATTTCAACTATCTTATAGTTAGTCCTTTCATAAACGTCCGGTTCGTTCTCTTTTATGTAGTCCATTATATCGAGCATCAATGTACCATTACCTCCTCCTATTTCATATATGATTAAATCGTTGTATGGATACTGGTTCAATTTATAGTTGACGAGGAAATACCTGGCCAATGCCTGTCCATAGTATGGTTGAAACAACTCCGTTGGAGTATGCCATAATTGAAGTGATGGCCGATCAATGTTGAGCTCTTTCTTCATGCTATGTTTCAAAACCGGCACTGTTTCTTTATCGTACTTGTCATACGCCTCTAACCATTTTGCCATAAACTCATCCTGGCCACTCAATTGTTTGTAGTCAAATGGTTTGGATGGTTGGAAAATAACAGCCTCTTTGGAAAAATAACCATAATGCGGGTTGTACAGAGAGTTTTCTATGAAATCAGAAGCCAACATTTTCACCGACGTTGGCTTCTTTGGCCTTTTTGAAAGTTGAGAGAAGTTTGTTGTTGGTAAGTGGTCAAATTTCGCCTTGTTTTCCATGTAATCCAAGCCTTCGATACCACCCTTTTCAAAAATCACTTTCAACAAGTTTGAGTGTGGCTTGGGGCCATTCTGTATGTCTTCTTCAGTCGGTAACCTGAATTGAACCGTTCCTGGAAAGACAGAGTAGTCATGTATAAAGTTTTTATTTTTGCTGATATTGTCTCCTCTTCTCTTGAGGGCACTTCGTATTGCTGAAGAGCTAATGGACCGGAATGGTATTAGCGGGGTATTGCTGCTCCTGATCGAAGGTATCCTTGTGAACCTTTGAAGCAGCATTGAGGATGGACAAGTGACTGTTTATTTCTTCAACTAATTGAATCAAGCAATTAAGAAGTAATTGAATGAATATATTGACAGGACCCACTTGGTAAGCGACTGCTCTGATCTTAAAACAGCAGTTTATCCAACTTGATCCCTACTTCCTTCCTTAGTGTTCTCCCCACCTCTATTTACCCTTCCCCCCATGGCGGAACAACCATCCCAACTGTCTGCCACTATCCAAACAAGGGTTCTTTTCTCCGGCGCTGATAAAATTTTAAGGCTGCGGACTATCTATCTAGCTGCCAGGTACCCTTCTTTCGTATTTATCTTGTTGAATATCTTGTTCTCGTTCGTGTCGTCCTTTTTGAGTTTAATTATCTGAAGGCATACACACACAAAACACTTGAGAAAGAAGCAACTGATAAACCATAGCAGCCATGGGTGTCCCAGCTCTTTTCCGTTGGTTGTCAAAGAAGTACCCAAAGATCATCTCTCCTGTCATTGAAGAAGAAGCCATCGTTGTTGGAGATGTCGAACAACCACCATTATATTCTAATCCAAATCCGAATGGTGAGTTGGATAACCTATACTTAGATATGAATGGTATTGTCCATCCATGTTCTCACCCTGAAAACAAACCACCACCAGAGACAGAGTCCGAAATGATGGTTGAAATATTCAGATATACAGACAGAGTCTTGAATATGGCTAGGCCTAGAAAGGTCTTAATGATTGCCGTCGATGGTGTTGCCCCAAGAGCCAAGATGAATCAGCAGAGATCTAGAAGGTTCAGATCTGCAAGGGATGCAAAGATTGCACATGAAGAAAAGGAACGACAGATTCAAGAGAAAGAATCAAGGGGGGAGGTCATTGATTTAGCCATCAAGGGCAAGAAATCCTGGGACTCCAATTCTATCACTCCAGGTACACCTTTTATGGACATCTTGGCAGAATCACTGAGATATTGGGTTGCTTATAAGCTCAGTAATGATCCAGGTTGGGCGGATCTACAAGTGATCATAAGTGATGCCACTGTGCCCGGTGAAGGTGAGCATAAGATTATGAACTTTATCAGATCCCAAAGGTCAGACCCGGAACATAATCCAAACACCACACATTGCATCTATGGATTAGATGCAGATTTGATTTTCCTAGGGTTGGCCACACATGAACCACATTTTAAAGTTCTAAGAGAAGACGTCTTTGCGAAGGACAATGCACAGAGACAGTTGAAAGTTTCGGATCATTTGAACATGGATGCAGCAACAAAGCAGAGACTACTGGAATCCGGACAGAAGCAACCGTTTCTATGGTTGCATGTCAGCGTTTTGAGAGAATATTTAGAAGTTGAATTGAACATCCTTAGACTGCCGTTCAAGTTTGACATTGAAAGGGCAATTGATGATTGGGTTTTCATGTGTTTCTTTGTTGGTAATGATTTCTTACCCCATCTTCCTTCGTTGGATGTTAGAGATAACGGTATTGATATCTTAGTGACTATCTGGAAAAAGATCTTGCCCAGCTTGAAAGGCTATATCACTTGTGATGGTAACTTGAATCTAGATGGCGTTGAAAGATTGATGCAATCCTTATCCCTGCAAGAGGATGACATTTTCAGAAGAAGGCATGACAATGAAAAGAGAAGAGAAGAAAATGACAAGAGAAGAAAGGTTGAAAGAGACCATCAAAATGCATTGAAGAATCAGTTGCTACAAACAGTATCAAAGGGAAAGGATAACGCCCCAATCATGCCGTCCAAAAATATGGCGTTGACCAGTTTGAGGACTGGTGCTTCATCAGGTGGCCTAGACATGAATAACAACCAGATTGTTCAAAATATCAGTGCCATTTCGAAGGCCAACACCGCCAATAAGAGTGTTGCCGATATCTTGAAGCAGAACATGGTAATGAAAGCATCGTTATCATCAGCAAATGAAACAAAAGATCTAGATGGTTTGGAAGAAAAACCAGAGCCAATTGATGTTGCTGAAGATTCTTCCGGTATGAAGAGAACTTCCTCTTCAGCATTCAATTCTGAATCGGAATCAGAGTCTGAGCCAGAAGAGATTGGGGGTGATAGGGTCCGAATGTGGGAATCCGGCTATAAGACCAGATACTACGAGGTCAAGTTTTCAACTAAGGATCCACAGGAGATCCAGAGGATAAGGAGAGATATGACAAGATGTTATGTTGAAGGTATATCATGGGTTTTACTCTACTACTACCAAGGGTGTCCGTCCTGGAACTGGTATTATCCTTACCATTATGCGCCTTTTGCAGCTGATTTCCACGATTTGAATGAATTCAACGTTGAGTTTGTTCAAGGAACGCCTTTCAGACCATTTGAGCAACTCATGAGTGTGCTACCTGCCGCCTCTGGTCACAATTTACCCGAAGTCTTCAGACCTTTGATGTCAGAGGAAAGCTCTGAAATCATTGATTTTTATCCGGAGGATTTCCTCATTGATATGGATGGTGCCAAGATGGCATGGCAAGGTATCTGTTTGTTACCATTCATTGATGAGAAGAGGTTATTATCTGCTGTAAGGGATAAATATCCACTATTAACAGAATATGAGGTTCGAAGAAACACCAATAAGGGAGAGATACTCATGCTTGGACGTTCCAACAAGCACTTCAAAGAGTTTTTAGAGTTTTACAAGGGCAAGGATGACCAAGGCAAAAAGCTCAAGGAGATCAAGTTCCATTCTCATTTGAGCGGCTTGGCAGGAAAGGCATTTCCATCTCCTGGCTTTGATCCAAATGGAACGGTGAAGTATCATCTTGATATCGAAGGTGGGAAATATGGGGATATTCCAAACGATACATTTTTGAAAGTGGATTATAGGATGCCTAAAAAGATCCAAGGGAAATCGATGCTGTTGACAGGCTTCAGATCCCATTTGAAAGTGTTGACACAACAGGACAAAGACCAGATCAACTATGCAGGAAACAGATACCAAAGAAACAACCGTAACTATCAAACCACCAACGATATCGACTACAAACCTCACGTTGGCCCTCATGGGGATTCAATGTATGGCCTAAGGGTTGGAGGATACAAGAGTTTTGTTCATCTTTACGAACAGGAAGTGAACAGATACCAACAGGCGCGAACCCAGATGACGTATCAGAACCAACAGTATCAAGATAACCAACAGTACCAGAATCAGTACCAGAATCAGAATCAGTACTACAACGAATTCCAAAATCAGAACCAGTACCAGAACCAAGGTTACAACGGCAGTGGCAATGGAAATGGATATGGTAGAGGAGGCTATGGTAACAACTACCGTCAAGGAGGATACCGTAACAACAATAGCAACTACAACAACGGTTATGCTGGCGGCGGCTATCGCGATGGATACAACAACAACAACAGTTATCACCAGTACTCGCGTCGTTGATAGATTACAATTTGTGTGTGGTGTGTGGTGCTCTGTACGAATGATTTATACTTTATAACTTCTCACATTTTTTGAAAATTCCGGTAAGATTTAGCGCTTTACATGGGTTTGCTTTGTATATGTATGCATAAACAGGATTGAATAGATGAAAATTAACTATGTGTAAGACTATGAAATGGGGAGGGGAGAGAAAGAGAGAGTCGAAAGGGTAAAATATAAACTATAAAATTGTCTCAAAACGTTTGAGTTGCGAAAATGTTATCACAAAAGATGTAGGTAAAAGTAAGTAAATCGTTAGAAAACAAAATTGTGTGACTTGGCAAGCATTGTGGATGGATATGATGTATTAATCATCAAAACGAACGGAAAAAATCCTAGTATTTATCTGCTCAGTTACACTAATCAGTTCTCGTAAAACTCAACGTGCTTCTTTGCATAATCCATGGCGTCATTGACCTGTTGATTACTCAAACCATGTCTGAACCTTAGATGTCTGGTCAATGCATCACAACGACTGAAAGTTTTGTTGCTCAGGAACTCGCCACTTTCAAGTGATGCCTTGAGTTTCTTTGCATTGTGAGAAGTTGCGACACCAGAAGCAGCATTTTCAACAGAAATTGACGATTCCCTGTAGTTCAGGTTGACAACGATCTCGTTGGATGGTTCAAAATTGTTCTTCCTTCTCAAATCATCCTCACAAAACATACATCTGTAGAATGATCTCTTTGATGCATGGATTGTATTTTGATGCCTAACTAGATCGTATGGCCTAGAGAATTTCTTGTTGCATGGCTTTCCGTTCTTTGGGTTGGCTATCAGACAAACATGTTCGTCATCCTCACCGCCGGCACCAGCCTCAGTCCCTTCAGCATGTCGTGAAACTGTCTTTGATGTCTCATCAAAACTTGTCTTCAACTTGCGCAACGTTGGAGAAGGAGGCTGTTCCTTTGATGTTTTCGAGAGTATCGGTTTGCCATCAGAAATGACGCTTTCTCTTCTCTGTTCAAAAGCAGCAGTGTACAAGTCATCACTGGCATCGGAGTAGTTACCATCATCCTCTTCAAAATCCAACTCTTCTTCCTCTTCAAAGACAGGGGTATCACTAATTGCAAAGTAAGTGTTGTTGCTTATGTCGTTGGTGGTGGCGTTGGTGTTAGAGTTGGAAGTGGAATTGTTTGTGACTGCACTGTTGTTATTAGCGTCAATTGGTCTGAGCTGCACCAATCTAGGGTTGATTGTTTGAGGCACGGTTAAGGCATACATGGAATTCGTTGTATTATCGGTATCCTGGTGCATATCGTAATCATCAAAGGAGTTCATGAAATAGTTATCCTCATCCTCGTCGCCAATGCTGCTCTCGCTACTGAGATCATCCAAATCCATCTCCATATCATTGTCCAACTTGTTATGATAGTCCAAATCGTCATCGTCGTCCTCATCATCGCTGAAATCTTCATCGATATAAAAGTCGTTGGTTTTGAAGATGTTCAATTCGTTCGATTGAGGGAATGGCTTGTTACTCACTTCCCAGTTCAGCAACTGAGGAAGCTGTTCAATCTGTGACAAATGGTCAGATATAGAGTAGTCTTCCTGAGGAACAAACATGACATCATCGTTAATGTTTTCGATTGGCTTAGATAACGTTGCCAGTGGTGACTGAGGAGAAGTGTCCTTTGGGTTCACAAGATCACTATTCAAATATTGGCTATCGTTTATATAGCTGTTCGCCGTTCTTTGGTTTTCGTAGGTGAACATGTGATCTGGGAAGGTATTCTGTGCAAACAAGTGTGGATTTGCATATGAGTTGTAAACATTGTCGATGCTTTGTGCTTGCTGCTGTTGCTGTTGTTGCTGGTGCTGGTGCTGGTGCTGATTGAAATCAGCAGTGGCCTCGTAAGATGAATTAGCTTGTGGTGGTGGTAACTGAAACTCTTCGTCTATTGTTCGTATCACCGACTCTTGGGAAGTATTGAAATGTATGAAGTTGGATAGATTGTCTGGTTGGTTGTTGAGGTGATGATGAGAGATCGATTGTTGCTGAGACGGTTGAGAATGAGGAAGAGAGTATAGCTCATCCTCCATAATGTCAGTCAAAGTACGCTTCAAAGTGGTTGTCATTAAAGGATGTTTCAAAGTAGTATTTGCAAAGTTGTGTGAGGGAAATGTGTTCTTGAGAGGGTAAAATGAAGTCTCTGTGCTTGTGTTTGTGTTTGTGTGTGTGTGTGTGTATATGTGTGTAAACTAAGGATGCAGACTTGATCCTTGAAGTGTGATATGAAGTGCCTGGTAGACGATGAATGTAAAAAGAAGAGGGAGATATACAAGAAAGAAGGAACAAGGGATTATTAAAGTGAAGGTTAGATACGGAAAAAGGAAAAGCTTGCTTACGATGATATTATACTACTGTTTTAACAACACAAAACACATTTGCTTGCTTTATCTGAAGGTTGGGATGAAACACATCACAGCATAGTATTAGAAGGGCTGTGCTATTACTAATCGTATATGCGAGCACGGGACTCTCCGTGGTGGATGGTTGGGGGCTACCGGGGGCATGACCTTGTTTGTGGCTGAGAAAGAGAGAGAGAGCCCCCCGCTGTCCCCCCCCCCCCCCCCTGTTCAGTCTGTCCGGGGTTCTGCTTCAATCCCGTCACTGGGGCCCACACGAGCACACTGTATTTTACACGTGTAGTCCCGTCATCTGCCGCTGATGTATCTTCCTCCCCCCCCTCCCCGGCAGAATTTATAATGAGTCACACGGACTTAACAGGTACTGGCCCGCTGGATCGTTATTTGGCAGGCATTGATAGACAGACACTCTTTAGCCGACACCCAACAGATTTTCCCCTGTGTCAACGTTAGGATTTCCCCCGTTTCTTGATACAGCACAGCATCACGGCACACACAGCAGGGATAAGCAGGCAGGCAGAGGGACTCGTACCGACCGGGCTTTACCCACCAGCCAACAACCACTGCTGCTAATAAGGATCCCGAATCCCGGCTAGCCTACTACTTTTTCTGTATGTGACGCAACTTCTGCACACTTCTTCTCTGGTGGTAGTTTCTAGAACAACAAGCGTCTCTCGTTTCTTTTCATCTACGATGTGTACTTGAATTGATTGAGTCAAGTGACCTGTTACCTATACGTACTAGTTATACATCTAACACTGTGGTTTTAGCTAGAGGCTGACAACAACCAATAGCAACTCACTGCTACAGATACTGCTGCACCTTAAAGCTAGTTCCACAGGTCTCGGTGAATTGCTCCGCCTACATACCCTAGAACTAATACGTACACTTTAACGCTCAATGCTCTGAACCGTTTGTTCCTTTCATCCAACCGGCTTTTAAATAATAACCGGTCAATCAGGTCCTCGGGGCCCTCTGTCTTTCTAGGATCCTTCCACCAACACAGCCTTCTTCAACCTTTTGATTGGAGATGCCCACTTTTCAAAGTCCCATGCCGTTCGAGTGTAGCCCAGCACTCTTCATTACTTAGCAATTCTCAACATTCGATATTATATGCTATATGAAGTCCACTATTTTTCTCTCTTTGCCTGAAACGGTAGGAATACAGAAGGTGTTCGTAGTTTTCGGTGGTTCTAAGAGCTACCCTTTCGTGCAAGGGTAATAAGCTACACTTAGCAGAGAAGTTTTCCTCCACGATCAGTAAGATTCCATCACGAGCATTCGCTTTCAGAGAGCTTTGTATAGGCGCATGGCATGCCAATTTATCGTCTCAAAAGACTTACGATTATCATTACCGCTGTTTGTTGTTTCCAGGTGACGATGTTATTCATGGTATACACTGATAGGGATCAAAAAAAAAAAAAGGAAGCCAACCCTACTTTAAAGCTTCGACTGTTAAATCCGAGGGAGGGACATTTGATCTCGACTGCGGATTTAAGGATTGTTCTTAACTGGGAACGAGGCATCCACACCGGAAAAATTCAAGAAAGGAGCAGATCTCGATCTTTCCTTCATCTTTTTCTTTAGCAACCACTTTATTTATTTGAAATTAAGCAATTAGTTAGTTGATCTTGTTGCAAATGTCTAAACTTCTGTTCAACGATTCTACAAAACAGTTGCTAAGAATGTCCTCCTCATCACTAAGATCCAAAAGTCCAAGAAGTACCAAGAATTCTAACAAGTGGGCAACGAATTCCAAAGATTCAAAAGATTTACCTATGATGGCTGTACAACCAAAGGCTATTAAAAGACAGGTCATTGTCACAAAACCTGTAGCGATTCCACCACGCTCTCACCAAGGCAAAGTGGATGCGATTGACAAGCTTTCCAACATTGAACTTTCAGAGGAACAAATACAACTCAAGACAAACATCCTAACCTTCATAAGAGAAAGCATATCCAATCACAAACCAAACGACCGAGCAACAATTTTTGTTGTTGAAGGAGACGCAGGAACCGGTAAATCAGTCATCTTGAATGCTCTTCTCAACGACGTTCAAAGAATAAGCAGAACATCAACTGATGCTGCAGAAGTGTTAAAAGGTACAGAAAACTATCTCGTTGTGAACCATCCGGAAATGCTCAAGCTATATCATAGATTATCTTCTTCGTTCAATTATCTAACAAAGAAGGACATCGAAAGACCAACCTCCCTAATCAACAGACTGGCAAAGGAGAGATCCAAAGGTTGTGACGTTATAATAGTAGACGAGGCACACCTTCTAGCAAGTGCCAAGAATGCATACAAGAGATTCTACGGCGACAACCACCTCGAAGAACTGATGAAGATAGGCAAAGTATTAGTTGTAGTCTACGATGACAGGCAATCGTTACGCATGGACCAATACTGGTCAGAAACAACAGACAATGGAGGCACGCTTAAAGACTACCTTGAAAAAGCAAAGGTTTCATACAGATACTACCTCAAGCAGCAATTCCGCGTGACTGGTTCCCAGGACGTTCAACAATGGATCAAATCAATCAGCACAATGAAAAAAATATCAGATATGCCAAGCGTTGATGCAATGAGGAGATCCAAGGGTGATTCCGATGCGTTCGAGTTCAAGATTTGGGACGACTGTGGGGCAATGTACGATGCCATTAGGGCAAGGGATGAGGAGTATGGTCAGTGTCGTATGTTGTGCACCTATGATTTTCCCTATAGATTAGGCACAACTGATTGGTTTGTCACCTGTGGGGACAACTTTAAGCTTCGATGGGACAGGTTTGCACCTAGTAACATCAAGCCTTGGAGTGAGAGGCCTGATACGATTGATGAGGTTGGATCTGTTTACACCGTTCAAGGGTTTGATTTGAACTACGCCGGTGTTATACTTGGTAGGTCTGTTGGGTATGATGCGCAGAAGGATGAGATTTTGATCAAACCGGAGATGTATGATGATAAGGCTGGTTTCACCAAGAGGAATAACATCAGATATCCTGACAATGTCAAGGAGAAGATTATCCTCAATACGATCAATGTTCTTTTGACCAGGGGTGTCAGAGGACTGTATGTCTATGCTTGGGATAAGGATCTGAGAGAGAGGTTGATGAGAGATGTCTCTGAGGCAGCTGTTTAGAATATATATATATATATATATATATATTTAAATAGATAGATACAACTACAGATCAAACCATGATCAGACTTTGTTATTGATTATTTACAAGGAAGATGCCGAAAGTAAACATGAGCTGGTGTAGATGTAGAAGTTCACGTGTAATTAAAGTTGCTCCCCACATGTTGCTCACCAAGTTGCTCTTCCTCGTCAAGGTGGAGTGCACCGTGCGGCGTGGTTGCTCTTGCTTCTTTGCTAATTCCCCATACATCAATTCAAATTCAAATTCTGTCCAACTCCAACCCACACATACTATGGATATCAACCACACCGTGTGAATGCAAAAAAACGACAAGTCCCAATCAATAACCCTATTGAAGTGTTTGGTTGTGTGTATAAATGAAAAATGCATCGATGACGAAATATATATATGCTCTCCACCCAAAAAGATGTTGCTCTTGCCAGGGCATGCGCATCATATTATATTATATTATTATAGCTACCATGCATGCGTACTATTTATTGATTGCCGGTCCAAAGTTGCTATTTTCCAGCGTCTTCTTGCTGTGTGGATCCCCAATTTGCTCCATTTTTCTCCGATCGTTCTATCCCCAACTGCCACAATGAAAACTACACATCATTGCAAAACATGTGGTTGGCACAACCCTTTCTCTCCACGATTGCTAGTTTTTTTTTTGGTTTTTCGTGCCGTGGTGTTGTGCAGTCAATTGCTTCATTTCGTTTCTCTATATATATACCTGACAAGATCCCTGTAGTTTCTTCTTCTTTTCATCATCTACTGACCATTTCTTTCTTCATTATAGCAGATTATCAATCAACAAGATTTTTACTTAACTTTTTTCTGACTGAATAAGATACAACACCAAACAACAAAATACAATACATTACATTACAATACAATACAATGGCTAACAGATTCATTCTCGCACTTGCTACCGGTTTGACCGGTTTCTACATTTACGATGTCCAATACAACCATGGAAGACAGATTGACCAATTGGGGTTGTACAACTGGAATCCACCTCCAAGAATTGACCCTTCCCTAATACAACAGGCTGGAAACAGTTTCAACGCTGGTCTTTCAAAGGCTGACGACTTGAGAGCCTCCGCTGCAGACTGGGCAGGAGACAAGTCCCGTGATGCGCAAAACAGCGTGTCTAGCGCAGGCTCCCAGATCTTGAACCAACTGGAGGCATCAAAGCAAAAATTGGGTTCCCTATTTGGCGACACCAAGGACTCTGCCGAAGACTACTACGTTGCAGCTTCCCAAAAAGTGAATGAGGCTCAGAAGAAGTGGGATGAGACAAAGGGAGGTTGGTTATCCTGGGGCGAGACCAGAAACGAGCAGGCCAAGCGTGAACTAGAACAGGCAAAGAAGGACCTCGAAGGCGCCAAGGAGAATTTGTCCAAATGGGGTGTCGATGCTTTAAAGGATGCACAAGTCAAGAGTGACAAGTGGGCTGCAGACGTTAAAAACAGGGTTCAGGGTGCTGCTTATGATGCTAAAGATAGGGCCCAAGGGCTAGCTGGTGATGCCAGGTACAAATCTGAAGAGTTGGCTCGTGATACACAGGACAAGTCACAAAAATTAGCCAAAGATGCCAAGGATAAGTCTCATGGTTTGGCATACGGAGCTAAAGAGAGAGGTCAAGAGTTTGTCGATGAAGTGAAGGGAAAGTCTGGTGAATTTGCCCATAAGATTAAGGACAGAAAAGACGAGGTTTGGAGAGACTTAAGCAGCCCGCTTGCTGACAAGGATATTGCAAGAGTTGCAGCCGATGCAGCTTCAGGCTGGGGTGAAACTGCAACAGACGTTTCCAAGGATCAATACGAGGCACTATTTGACAGAAAGGGTAAGATTGCTCTAAAATCTCAGGAATCCGCTGAAAAAGTTGCTTCATATTACAACGAAAGGACGAAAGAGGCCAAGAAGAGATACGACGAGACTAGAGGCAGTTGGTTAAAGTGGAGAAGTGCCAAGTCACAAGAAGCCCAAGATGCCGCAAAGAAGGAGTACGATAGTTTCCTTGCTAGACAGAACGAGGCTCAAAATAGCTTGAACTGGTATCTAGAACAGGCAAAGAAGAATGCTAAAAGTACCGGTGCTACCGCTGTCGATTATGCCAAGAGTGGACTAGACCAAGGTCACGATGAGGCTCAAGGATTGTTGTCAAGAATCGGTGGCTGGTTCCGTGGCTAAATTTGTTTTTTGAACATGCCTAATTTACCTCTGGTTTTTCCTATAGTCATTATCCTGCTCTATTACGACTCTTGTAACGTTTGAACCTTTTTTATTACCAAATTTATATTCGAAAAAAAAAACTTCAGTTTCTATTCTTCAATGTTACTCAGTTTCGACCACTAGATCGTCTGTTCGATTAGCCACAAGATACGAAGCTTCAACTAACCGGTAGTTAAATATTGCTTCCCTATAAATATGGTGACACTTCTGCTAGGCTTTCTTTAACTGCCAGACCAAAGCCATGTTGATTGAGCCGCAAGAAGCTACCTGAGCCGCGCCATCTAGGAACTGGTCCTCCTTTCCAAGAGAATTTGGAAAAAAACCAATCAAAAAGGGCTGTGCTCATAGTATATAATGACACGTGCCGCTAAAATGACAGTCTTGCAAGGGTCGCCGTTGAACCATCGCACCGCAGTGCCTCAGGCCCCGCCTCAACGCCGCATTGTGTGTTTTGACATAAACTTCAAATCTATTCTTTGCTCAGCTTACTCAAGGTGTGACTACAGAAAAGGGATAAAGTTACCTGATTATCATGTAATTCTTCCGTCCGTAGAGGGCTACAATAGATTTATATTAAACAATTTTCGAACGATCAAATATACTTCGCTTTATCATATTTCGCTTCGAGAGGCAAAAAGTCAAGCACCGATTTCCAAAATCGCTTATCGTGTATCAAGTAGATATTAAAAATATGAATTCAAAAATTCTATAAACTCTTGCTATCAAACTTTCTTATAAATACATTTTAAAGTTGGTTGGCCACCACCACCACCACCACCACCACCTACTCCCCTCTAATGGTTGAGACTAGCCAGCACGGCCGCTACCGAGCGCCACCACGGTCGAGCACACGAGCTCAAAAGAGCTACCGGGCAAACACTATTCTTTCCATTTGATCCCTTCCACCAACTTTATTGCCATCAAACAAACTCCATCTGAACCAGAATGGTGATAATGTATAGAAGGACGCTTCTTGTGTATTTAGCATCACTCAGGAAAACACAAAATCGCTCCAAAGACCTCTCTGGGCCTCAAATTGGTGTCTATAAAATTTCAGATTTCAAACAAAAGAAGGATACCACAGAAAACTAGATTTTTTGCTGATAAAA
>JAJLWO010000146.1:0-22810 GCA_030570775.1 Ogataea pignaliae | reverse complement strand
CCCCCCCCCCCCCCCCCCCCCCCCCCCCCCCCCCCCCCCCCCCCCCCCCCCCCCTCAACGTATACTCCCACACAGTACGGTTTGGACCTCACTTTTAACTTCGAAGAATTCCACGTGGAATCCAGAACTATCATCTTCGAGTGTCTTCCTTTCAGAAAACAGCAACGTGATTACAACGTTAGATACAGCGGCTTCAATATCGTACGATTACGAATTGATCATGTCAGCCTTGATCCCAGGATTAGTGATGGATTACCAAAAACAGTACTGATGCGTATGATGATTTGATCTCTTCTAATTTGGATCTCAAGATAATTCAAGATTATTCGTCGATATTAACCTCGTATTCTACAAGAGATATGTTTCCCGATCAGGACCAGCATAACGAGATCGTTAGTATTATGTATGCCTTTGCCAATATTGTTCCATGGCGAGAGCAAATTTGGGATGCTATGGGTTGATACTATACCGAGTTTCAAGAGAATGGGGTATGCGAATAGTTATTACGTATACTTTTGGGAATGGTCAGATATTTAAACAGTTGTACAATCCTGCTACTGATTTTGGGGTTGTTTCTTGGGTCACCGGAAACGTTGCTTTGAGATGGGATGGGATGGGATGAGTTGCTGTGTATGTATGTATGTATGTACGTACGTACGCATGGACCTGGGAATTCTAATTTATCATTTTCATTGTTATTGCATTGTAGGCAGAGCTTGTATCAGACATTATTGATTTTGAGAAAAAAAAGGGGCTTTGCTCCCTCCATCTAAGGAAAAAATGCAGAAAAGAAGGTGATTATAGTCAGTGGAATGTCCTATTGGATTTCCGGTTGTTTCAGTCAAAAGCCGGAATGATAGTCAAGAACCGGTTTCATCAGTCAGACCGTGTTTTTCTAAGCGCAACCAACTACTTACTGACTATATGTATATGGTTTGTGTCCATGCAAAGCAGGGGATTTAGTACGGACGTGGTGGGGGGCCTGGCTGAACATAAGGTGCCTCCGACTGTGGAGGATAGCCACACCGTGTAACACAAGGAAGCAACAACAATCTTTTGAATTGGGCGGGTGTAGTCAGGGCAAATTTATCAACAACTGGTTTTAGCAACTGGCAGGAGAGGGATGTTGGAATGGACAATCAGGAACATTCAGGAACAATCTTAATATTTTCACCGGGATCAATAGACTGACTGGGTTGAGCGGTTGAGCGGTGGGTGGCGTTGGGGAACGGTGGAGAATTTTCTGTGTGGGAGGGAGGGAGCGAGGGAGACAGACAGACAGCGCGTGTGCACTGCTAAAGCCCCCCCAGCCAGTCAGTCACTCTACCTTCTTCTCTGTGAGTCCCCGATCTGCGGCATCGGTGAAACAAACAAGCGGCAGCAGCAGCAGCAGCAACCGGGGTTAGTGGTACGGGGTAGAGGGGGAAGGAAGCGTGCATGTTTGAGTTGTCCCCCCAGGTACCAGAAAAAAGTGCACGGCGCAATCTTTTTTTTATTACTAACACTTTTCAACCCACCACCACCACCACCACCCATTTTTCCTTTCTTTTACTCCATTTAGTTTTTTTTTTTTTTTTTTTTTTTTTTTTCAGCACAACACAACTACCGGATAACACCTGTATTACAATCCAGACACTTTTAAGCATAAACAAAGCCCTACATTCCATCCCTCTCTGTTCTCCTTCCTCAAGCTACAAAGCAAAGTGAAAGACCCTTCTTTTCTTTTCTCTTCTCTTCATCACTGATACCAGCAGAGGCTTCTCTGTTCTTACGGCCACTGTCACTGCTTTCAGCTAATCACCAGACAGTTCTCATCCTTTATTCTCGGCATTTCAGTACACCCTCACCACTACTCACCTCCACATCATACCCTCCCCTCGATAGCTTTACTTCGAGTTCTCACTCGTTTCGCTGCTAAACACTTGTTCCATAGGTGACAGCAAGACGCAAGGGGCTATCATATCATAGATCACCAATCACCATGTCCCCAATATCGATCATTGTTAAGCCTCCGGTGATGCTCTACAAGTTAGCCAGGCATATGATCTTGCAAGCACTAAACGGTAGAAACATCTTTCAACTAATGTTCACCTTCTTTTTAGGTTTTTTGCCTGTTTTCACATGGTTGGCAATCTTTAAAAATGCAAACTTGATACCCAACAGCATCAGACCTGCCATTCATGTCAGACTCGCGAAAAATTTGGACGAGTTTATGTTCAATGCAGATCAGCTTTCAGCATGGATCTCAATGGTGGCACTGGCTTGTATAGGTTACTTGGTGTGGATCAGGTTCTATAGAGTCGAATCTGAACAGCTATTCAACGCTGACGATTTACTGTTGAAAAGACAGATTGCATTTTTAACCACCGATGATGTTGAAAACCAAAATGGCAACAGCAGCATCAAAAACATCGAAATGAACGATTTGAACAATCAAACTTATGCAAAGAAAAAGGAGAGCAATAATAATAATAACAAAAACAACAACAATAATAATAACATCACAGCGACACCGGGAACTTCAGGAGGTGCCTCTCCATCATCATCAATATCATCATCGTCTTTCTCCTCCGCATCTAGCACTCCATCACCATCAACTTCACAGGATTCACAGAGTAATAAACCATCCGTTTTTCTTCCGAGATCTTGCTTCGCTTATCTCCCACCAATTCTATTCGCATCTGCATGGTTTATTCTAAACTTTGACTATCTATTGATCAACCACCTAATGACACCCTTGGATATACTGGCATGGACATCGTACGTTCTAGTCCACTTCTTTTGCCCATTGTTCACCTCGATCTACCTGTACGTCTTCCAAGCACCAGGGGCAATCAAATGCTTCTCCTATGCATTGGGATGCCAAAACATAGCCGGTGTCCTCACCCATCTTTTATTCCCCAATGCTCCTCCATGGTTCATCCATCTTTACGGTGAGGATTCAAGCGCCGATTATGACATGCCTGGTTATGCTGCAGGGTTGACCCGTGTCGATGTTGCCCTTGGTACCCATCTTAACTCTAAAGGCTTCCATAAATCACCCATCGTGTTTGGCGCTTTACCCTCTTTGCATTCCGCCATGATCGTTCAGAGTTGTCTGTTTGTTGCTTGGTATAGCGTTTGGTATACACCCAAGTATTTTTTACTTCTCTTGGTTGTCCTACAGTGGTGGGCAACGATGTATTTGGATCATCATTGGAGGTTGGATTTGATCGTTGGGTTTGTCTATGCCCTTGTCAGTTTTACCATCTTTAAAAGATGGATGGTTTGGTATGAGAAACAGTTTGTTGAGGCTAGGTTGAAAGGAGACTTCCAAAGCGGTAGTTCGTACGGAATGAGAGTCTTTAGAGGACTCGGTTGGTTTGAAAGGTTTTTCGATCCTTATTCGTGATTATCATGAGATGGGAACAACGCTCAACCAAAAGAAAAAAAAACTGGGGACTGTTTTTTCCTTCGTTCTCCTAATGTATTATATGTATTAATATCACAACTATTATTTTATAACTGCGCATTGGCCTAGGCAATGGCATTATGACGTTGACATGGACGTATTCACTGTTGAATAGGCGATAATAAAATGAAAGAAAAAAAAAAGACAGAGAAAGAGGAGTTTGAAAACACAATTTAGTTGAAACACTTCAAAGTCGATAAAGGGTATAAATGTATCATAATAGGGACAATACAGGACCAGAAGGACCAAAATCACATATCTTCATAGTCATCCTCTTCATGCCTTAATTCAACAGCCATATCGTGCCATTCAGCACCTCCAAAATCACAATCACTAACTCCCAAATCTTCAAATCCTAAACGCACGTAGAATGGCACTAGTTTATCCTTGGCTATTATGATAATCCTATCGCCAACATACTGTTGATTCATCTTTTGAAGGTAGTCTCTAATCAACAACGAACCAAGCTTTAAACCTTGGAATTCGGGAGAGATAACGATCGAATGGATAGCTATTGTTCTTGAGGATTCAACATGGCCAATCTTGTCGTTATCCTTGACTGTCGTATCAACCGCATACACGTTCGTGGAGGTGCCGGAGAGGAATTGGGGTAACGCCATTGATCTATCAGTCACTTTTGTATCGTAAGATTTGGTGGCGATGATGTGACCTATTAGGGTTTCCTTGGTGATTGTGGAGTGATTTGGTGGTAGTTTGTCATAGTCATCGTCATCATCGTCTTCTTCTTCTTCTTCTTCTGCTTCCTCTTCATCCTCATTGCGATTGTGCTTCTTTTGTTTTGTTTTTGACTCATCTGCGTCATCATCCGTTGCGTCGCCATCTTTGGATGGATGCGTTGTCGTTGCCGTTATTGGTTTCCTTGATTTCGACTTGACGCCATCAGATTTCTTTTGGAAAAGCGTATGCTCTTCAAACTCTCTAACGAACAAACCGGAGCATAGTTCAGGACATACGGTGAGTCTATACTTGAGCTTTATCTCCGTTGCTCGCTCAATCTCCGGAAATCCCTGGGCCTCAAGATCAACCACCTGTTTCAAATCGTAGACGGATAAAGGACGAATGCAGAGATGCTGTGGCTTCTGCTTTGACGATGTTTTCGATGCAATATCTGACGATGACATTTTCTACTGGGGGTTATGTTAGGCACGTTGGCGAGTATCTTTAAAATCGGAAGTCAGTGGGTTAGCGAAAGAGAGTGATAAGTGGCTCTATTGAATGATGGTTTGGAAAGGAAGCGGGATGACAGGGGAGCAGATAAATCACTATCGAAAATAGTTACAAAGGTGTAATTGCTCTGTGATGATTTGATCTAATATAATTGATGTTGCAGAAACAAACTGATCATTCTTCTCGTTTGTTAGTCATTGTTCTCTGTTATCATCAACAACAACTGTTGGCTTATCCAAGGCCATCTTTTAAGTCGTTATCAGTGCAAGGGTGTGTTGTTTTGCGGGAAGAAGACGTTTTTCCTGCAAATGTCAACTAAAGTAGTAACTAAGTAAGTATTTCGTCTGCAATGTGACATTCATTGCCAAACTCGTAAGTTACAAGCTGAAGTAGCACCTGATCTCTCTATATTTCCTGACACCTTACAATCTGGATAGCTACTCTCCAATTACACCATTTGTCAATCAAAAAACATTTCCCGCGCAATGCCTGAAGAAGCCCAACAACAACAACAACAAGAACAGCAGCCGATGGTTCTTCCATTGGAGCTCATCGATAAATGTATAGGATCAAAGATATGGGTGCTGCTGACTAACCAACGTGAGTTTGTGGGTACTTTGGTTGGATTTGATGACTTTGTGAATATAGTTCTGAGTGATGTTAGCGAATTCAATGGAAGCAAGCAGGTTATCAGCAAAAGATCAAAGATGCTTTTAAGTTCTAGAGATTTGGCAATGCTTGTTCCTGGTGGTGAAGGTCCGCTGTAGATTGATACAAAACAGTTCAATGCAGAGGCGTGATCAGTATGTGAATGGTACGAAACTGCAAGATGATAGTCTACATAACGTGCGAGGAACGGTGTACAATATAGTATATATGCATATGTGTATATACGTAAATGAAACATACCTAAAGATTACAGTGAAGGGTTCAGCATATGGTCCTACTATCTATATTTCAGCTTTCTAGAGCCTCAATGGAAGTTTCTGTTAGCCTCCAAAGGATCAACATGAAAAGAGTTCTGTAGGGGCTAAACTGTGCGGCCAAGAATTCCATAACATTATCGCCATAGTAGCCACCTTTCTTATCACTAGCACTCAACTGCTTCACCTTTTGCAGCTTGCCTGCTTTGACATGTTCCATAACGACAAACCCATTTTTAAAGACCGCCTCAATCTCCTTCTTGAGCTCCGGCCTCTGCTTGAGATATGTGGCAAATCCCTTCTTGATACCTAGATCTCCACTCTCAAAGATATCCATTCTATCCAAAGCAAACATCATGAACATCGACGAAGACCATGGCCCTATTCCCTTGAAGGATTGCAACCTCAAATCCAACTCCAAATCATCAGCGGTTTGGAAATATTCGTAGGTTAATCTTCCACCCTCTGATTCTGGAGCATCCTCCACGAATGCCTTAGCTAAACCTTTAACGTACTCCACCTTTCTACCTGATAAACCAAGAGCTCTCAACTCTTCAACGGAGGCACGATCAAACTTTTCAGGCGCAGGTAATCTACCAGCTTCATCGGATAACCCATTGATTATCTTTGCCTTTATTGCAGCGGCTGCCTTTCCACTGATCTGCTGTGAGATCAAACCAGAAACTAACGAGTCAAAGTAGTGCCTTGCCGACTCTTTGGCAGGATTCGGGCTGTTTTTGAACGAAGTGAAGGGTTTTGCTGTTATCACACTGTAAAGCGACGGATCTTTGGAAATGATCGTTTGGATACCTTTTATGAATTCCGGGGTATGTGATTGGTGGAACTGAGTTGGTAGAGTGAGGTCGATAGGTGGTTGAGATCCTCTGGAGAAATACTTCAGTTGTGGAAGCACAATTGTCTCTTTTTCTTCTAACGTCCCTTCTGGAATGATTGCCACTTCATCACTCTTGATAGTGGTGGTTTCTTCCGTGACTGCCACCGACTTGAGTCTCTTGGAAGATCTTGTACGGGTTGTTGCTCTAGGTATAGTAGAGGTGGAGGCGGCGGTGGCGGTGACCACCGTAGCAACAGCAACAGCAGCAACGGCAGAATTGGAACGTGAACCAGGGAGTCTTCTCTTTGGTGGCATGTCAATGATGGTAGTAGAGTCTTCCTATATGACTTGGAAAGGGTACATTAGTAAGCCATCCAACTACATGTGTCTGGAAGGTAAGGAATAGAGGATATATATCTAATCGATCTTTCCATCCTTGTCCAAGTTCCTGCCGTGCCCCGCCCCCGGTAGCGCTTTGTGGAGAACAGTGCATTGCACCTAGGTGGCGAAAGTGAACCAACCGCCTTCAGTCTCAGATGCACAGACTCAACTACTTATGTATAAATAGAGGTTTTCTCTTTTTGCAATCAAGTAGGCATCACCCTTGGGATTCGAAGGATAACCGTTCTTTAGCATATATACTATTACTATACTACAACAATGAATCTTACAATCACTGTGGAGGGCACAGATCAGATCTTGAACATTGATCTCCCTGCAGATTTCGAGCTCGACGATTTCAAAGCTTATCTTGAATCAGAGACAACGATTCCACCTTCTGACCAGGTAATTATCCTCGATGGCAAGACACTAGAGATCGCGGATCCGGCAAAGAAAACATTGTCTGACACCCCCTTGCAAGACAATGACCTTGTCGTTTTGAAGAAAAGAGTGGATGCTCGTACGGCTACAACGGTAGTTCCCCCACAACCAGCTGGAATTCCCTCCAATGACAGTGACATGTTGAACAATCCAATGGTGGAAACACAAATTGAAAACTTCCGTCAACAGTGTCTTACAAACCCTGGAATGCACGCTCAAGTCCCCCCTGAATTGATACAGAACATGAACAACAGAGAACAATTCAAGGCATCAATGCTCAGGGTGATATCCACCAGTAGTGAACAGGAAACTAGGAACAGAGAAGAAATCAACAGACTCTATGCCAACCCTGACGATCCGGAAAATCAAAAACGTATTATGGAGCTCATACGCCAGGAAGCAATTGAGGAGAACATGAGGAGTGCCTTTGAAAACTCACCTGAAATGTTTACCAGTATCCACATGTTGTATATCAACGTTGAAGTTGCTGGATATCCCGTCAAGGCATTTGTTGATACCGGCGCACAAACTACCATCATGTCACCAGGTTTGGCAGAAAAGTGTGGGTTGGATAGATTGATAGATAGGAGGTTTATTGGAGAGGCAAGAGGTGTTGGATCGGCAAAAATTTTGGGACGTATCCATAGCGCACCGCTAAAGATTGGAACTGGGTTTTTCCCCTGCAGTTTTACCGTGTTGGATACGGCGGTTCAAATGTTGCTTGGATTAGACATGTTGAGGAGGTACAGAGCAAACGTTGATCTCAAGAGGAACGTGCTTGTCATTGACGATGTCGAGGCTCCGTTCTTGGCAGAGCAGGATTGTCCTAAGGAGTTGACCGGTGGTGGTCCTGGATCAAGTTCAAGTGGTGCTGCTGGAGCTGGTCCATTTGGTGCACCGCTTGCTGGTGGTCAAACTCTGGGAAGCAATATCTTTCAAGAGCCAGTCGCTGCAACATCTAGCGGTACCTCTTCGACTCTTAATCCAACTCATGGGGCTGGACCTGCTGTGTCAAAGAGGCCCAAACTTCCTACTCCTTCCTCTACTTCATCACAGCAATTATCCTCCTCGTCGGCACCAAGCTTGCCTGTTGCTGACTCCGAGAAGGTTACACAGTTAGTTGGGATGGGATTCGATCGTAAACAGGCAGAGTTCGCTTTGCAACAAACGAACAATAATTTGGAACTGGCTGCTGGGCTGTTATTTGAGTGATATGTGCTGCTTTGTAATGATGATAATTCTTCTCCAAGATCTTCACTTTTTCTACGTCTTACTTTCTCCTTTGTTAATCACCTTAGATATAGAATGATATCGAACGCTAATGTTGCCATTAACTTGTGCAACTTGGAAGATGTTTTACAATGGATGGGTTTGTAAATCTCGTAGAGAGTTTTGACGCGCTGAATCATCGGCATTGCTTTGCCAACGTTAAAACAATTTTATTATAGTAACTTAGACTTCAATTGGACCAGGTGTTGTTGGTCAGCAAATGTGATATCGTTGTTCATCTTCATCTTTATCAATTTCGTTTGAGATTCATCCAGCATTGGCTATAGTTAAATAAAGATTGGAAATGTATGAAATGTGGTCTTGGACACAAATTACGAAAGAAGAAACAAGACAGGTTGCACTATGTTAACACTAAGGTTGAAATTGCTGATATGCTGACGAAGGTCTTAGACACAACCACATTTCATAGATGAAATCACAGCTTATCATTAAGCTCTCCTGTTTGGTCATCAAGAAATCCTTATGGAGATGTAAGACAATTTCCCATGTGTCTGCACTCCTATGTACTTTCCTATAATGACATTGATGGAGCAGAAGATGGTGCCACCAATCCACTGTTGGACGGGGTACCTTGTCTTGCGACCAGTTCCAATTGAAGGCGTGCATTTGAGCTCTCAAGAAGTATTCATTTAGTGTAAACTGCTACTCTCTGAGTCTAAATGTAAGCTTTCCTAATGTCTTGTGCCAACACTTTCTGAGCCTGAAATTCTGGAGCCACGCTTGAACGGAAATATCATGCCTATACCCTTGTGCACCGAGGTCCACATGACCTTTCCATTTCCATTACCTACTAACATAATTACTTTTCTTGGATATGACAACACCAAAGATATCTCGGCATCCTTAAAGAGTTTGGCAGAATATCAACTTCTTGTATCATAGAAGATGCAGTAGTGATAAGGCATCTGGAAAGTTTTCATCAGGTAACTTGCTAGTGTTGCTGAGTTGTAGCTTTTTCTAACTTAGCCCCAGACCCAATGGTTCCATACGAACGGATTGGAGGAGAGACAGGATTGTCAACCAGAACTTCACCAGGTTCGATGAGTAATTTTTGATCTTCAGTATCAAGTTCGATTGGAATTGAAGTTGACAGGCCGGTAAAGAAATTACCACAACTTGGAGAACCAGAACCTGCCGAACCACTTGATATACGAAAGTTATCTTCATCATCAAGGTATGCTTCTGTTATTGAGTGGAAGCACTGTCGTTCAAAACTTAGGCCGTCATGAGCTTCCCATTCCCTCCACTAACATCAATGCAATTGTAATGGGTGTTGTCACGTTTAGGGAAATGTCAAACAATCTTTCTTCTTGAACTTCTGTCTGTTGCCGGAGTTGTAACAGTTACTGAATTTCTGTAACATACAGGTGGAAGAATCATTTGAAGGCAGCATACTGTAAAGATCATGGTCTTGTAGAGCTTGTTAAGATCATTTATGTAATCGACTGGCTTCAGCTGTATGACTCCGATATCTATGTATGACATGGTGCTCAGTAAATGATTACAGAGGTTCAGTTTTGTTCTGTTTATTCAGTGCATCTTGAATCATTTGATCACTTTGCAGTGCAGTGCAGTGCAGAGGCTAATAGACTTTGCTCGTTTCTGTATATTCCAGTCAATACTATTGTTTGATAACTTTGAATGTAACAATGGTTGACTAAGAGCCTCTACACAAGGATAAGAGGAGGACCGTACCAGATCACCCACGAATAAGATGATTGATTGCTCTTCTTGTTTGGGACCTTGTTGTTTTTGGCATCATGCACTATACCGATATACCTAGGCTTTAGTCCATGCCTCAATTGGGGCTTCTAACGTTTGTGTGTTGTTTGGTATTCAGAGGGGAATTTAACTGCATAGGATATCAGAATGCTGCTGTTGATCTTAGAAGGCGTAACAACCGAATATGAAAGTGAATATTTGTAGGGTCATTGTAGTATGGCATGATAGGAAGGAATAAGGGAAGAACAAAGGCAGGAGATAAGGGAAAGACAAGAAGGAGCGAAGGGGGCCATTTATATGCTGCAGAGGGGCAGAATATCCCTCTTCCCAAAAACACCTGTAATGATGCAGGCAGTGCAAGGTATGGAGGGAATGAAGCTCAAACCACACAGTTACTGACTTTTACCAGTCGTCACTGCTTTCGATTTGAACTTCCAAGCGTCAATCAGTTTCATAGTTTGATGGCATCTTCTTTCAATTCGCAATCATACTCAACCAATTGAAGGCTGGGATGACTCTCAATCATCTTCGAACTCAAACCGTTCCACATCCAATCGACCCTCTTATCCTGCCTTGGAAGTTTCAATCTAGCCTTGAAGCCTTCTATGAAGATCCTATCGTTATGATTTATGGTTGAAGAATACATGACAAACTCGTTATAGATTGAAACAGAAGACCAAAACTGTAGTTTTCGTAGGCATGCAATCACCAAACTTGTGATCTGTCCACCGTTGTTGCAAAATATAAACGTTGGGTTATGCTCCTTGTTTAATACCAGTTCCAAGATCTTGAGAACTTTTTCCTGCTCAATTGGGATTCCCCTCTTCTTACCTTTGTCCTTTGTCGCGTTGTTCACTTCTACATGAACTAGTTGGATTCCATTCTTGTAGCAAAAAGAGTAAAGGGAAGGATCGTTCTCAAGGGTGATCTGTGCGGGTATTAATGCCACCACTGTCTTTAGATGTAACGTCTTCAAATATGGGTAGTTGATGGGCCTCGGGTAAGCACCTCTAAATAGATCGGACTGTATCTTTGCAAACTTGATAGGCGGTATCATTGGCTCTGGGGTTCTATAATCATCATGCTGTTGATGATGGTTGTGGTAATTGTGGAACGTCATTGTACCAGGAACTTCTAGAAAATGGTTCTATTGGTAAGGATAATAAATTGCAATGAGATACAGTTGGAATTGCTGCTATTGGTCAGATTTATAGCTTAAACACGGACAAAAAAAAACTGAAGAACAGCAGTTCAAGTGATTCAAGCATCAAATAGATAACATGTCTTCGTATATCCTCAGTTTCAATAGTGAGTGTGTGCACAGGAGACAGACACACAGACGACACCCTTGCATCGTTGCAGTGCACCCACCAACCTATCTATCACTCACTCACTGGCTTTTTGCGCGTCTTAGGGGGATATCCCATCTCTTTGGTCTTTGGATAGATAAGAAAAGAATTTGGGGATACTTCAATCCTTTTGTCTTTGATGAACGGTTCTTCATCAATTCAAATCTTGTCACACATACATCAAGAAATGGAGTTCTACGAGCCTGAAACGGAACAAAAGGCTGAATCTCAGCACAGAGACGAAAAGACTGACAAGTTGGTCTCTGATTTTGAGACCAAAGTTGAAGACGTTGTCTCAAATATTGAGACCAACACCAAGGTTGGCTGGTCATCACTAAGTGGCTTTGTTTCAAACTTTCAAAAGAAGTTGCCAGATTACATATCCGAGACCAAGGAGTACACAAAAAAGCTGGATATCCAAAAGACACTTAATACGACAAAGGAGAACTTTGAAAAAAACTTAAGTAATTTGCCTAAAGTGGAACTTCCAAACGTTAGCATACCTAAGTTCAAAGAAGAGGATTTGAGTGGTCTTAAAGAAAACTCGGAAAAGTTTATTAAGAATGTGAATCAAAACACAACAAAATATCTTGACGACTTGGACTCAGACTTGGAGAAGCTGGAAAACTTGACCTTGGACTATGCCTCCAAGTTTGGTTCGTTCTTAACTTCAAAGACAGGAATCAACCTGAATATTCCAGGGTTACCTGATCTAAGTGCAGAGAAGAAAGAGGAGTTGTTTAGCCTACCCAAGGGTGCCCTTGCAAGCAATAGGGTGGAGGCTCAATTGCACGAATTACAGACCAAGAAAGAGATTTACATAGAACAAGCAGCCAACAAGTCATCTTTTGAATTCTTTGAAATCCAACCAGAGCAGAAGAACGAATCGGCTAAACTACTAGAGGATATTGACTCATTAAAATCCATATTTGATGCTCTAGTTCCTAGTCAACTCGATAACGAGACGTTTTGGAAGATATACTTCAGCTCTAAGGAAAGGATTATTGAAGAAGAAAAGAAGAGGAAAGAGCTGTTAAAGAAGAACCCTACAGAAGAAGAGGAGGATGATTTTGCATGGGATGATGAGGAAGAAGAGGAAACAGCCGGTGATAAGAAGTCCAATGATGCAAAGACTACACCTACTGTAGATGAAACTACCATTGCCTGAATTTACCCATTGCTACCGCACTTCCATAGTTCTATTTTCCTTTCTTCTTTGTTTTCTTTTACTATTGCACTTTTGTCAAATGCTTCTTGATTTGTTTGGGATATGTTTCCTGTGTATCTGCAGTCGTTTTCTGAAAACATGAAGAGTTGGCGTAGATGCCTTCGAACGTCCCTTTCTTTGTTTTTATTTCACGAATCGCTGTCTTGACCACGATCTCAAGTTTCTCGTTGATGTTTTTTATTTCACCACGGATGATAATTATTCCATAAGTTGTTCTCTATACCAGTAAAATGTATGTGGAGAGATAGATCTGCTCTGATCAAAGGCTGCTCGGATCATAGATAGAGAAACACAGCCCTGTCCTGAGCATCACCCACCCCACATTCTCACGCGGGAAAGGCCACGCCGTGGGACCATGCATTCCCCGTGCCCCATGCCCCATGCCCCGTACCAAACCTCCGCCTGCGTGCAGTCCTTCCGCTATACAGAGAGATCGAGGCCGTAAAGGAGTGTCTGATTAACTGATACATTAGATATCCGACTGTTCACCACTCCTTCTTACTTATTTATGAGCAAACCATCCTTCTTTCCTTGCTGAATTCAATCAATCACGCAGCATAGAGACACATAGGTAATAAATTGTTGACCTATCCTCTTGTCAGCGATTTATTTGCATAGTGAACAAACCAGCGAAAACGGCATAACTTTCGCCAGTGGCCGTATCCTCTCAGTCAAGATCCCCATTCTCATCATACTCCCCCCGATCATCATGTCCATAGACGATCCATCATTATCGCCGAACCCGCTAAAATCTATCCATGAGCTCACAGTCTTAGTGGAAGAGTTGATCGATTCGTTCAGACTCGAAGGGGTGCACACAACGACGGACTATCTAAACAAGGCTCTAGAGTCTGTGGAAACATACAAGACAAATGTCTCATCGATGAATAACGGCTCAGCTGATTCACCCACTCCACCAACAGTCCTACACTGCGAGGAAACATTCATGTATTATTTAACGGCAGAAAAAATATTGATGGAGGTGATACCGAAGTTGAGCGATTCAGAAAAAATTAAAACAAGCAAAGCAATCGGCGAATTTTACGATAGTTTGTCCGCCTACTTACAAAATGAAAGGAAAAGGTTTGAACAAATAGAGTCTTTTATTAAGGTCCATGGACACATACACAAGGAGAAACATGGCAGGAGTATAATGAATGGTGACATGCTACTCAAAAGATTTCAAAATTTGAAAAGTGGAAACGAAACGCCGAAAACTTTGAAACCTTTAAACTTGATTACACCGTCCAATGAAAAAACGGCTTCGAAACTGCCCATTGGTATGAATTTTCCCATATCAGTATACAATAATGGACCACAAAAGATCATCAGTGAAGCTTTTAGTCGGCTAGAAGGGAAAGAGTCAATTACAATAGATGAGATTTCGTACCTCTTGGACTGCTATCCCGATTTGATTCTACTGATTGATCTCAGAAGGAAGAAGGATTACGATGTTGATCACATCAGATTAACAGAAAACATAATACAGATTGAACCTGTGTCGATAAGGGAAAACTATGCTTGTGAGAGCATTTTGAATTACTCTTTGATAACGAACTCTGATGAAGAACGAAGCATGTTCATCAACAGAGATAAGTTTGAACTGGTGATCTTGCTTGATCAATCATCGACCAACAACAATAAGTCTAAAGAAATGGAAAGACTGTTACATATCTTGAGATTCAGAAATGATGGAAAGTTTCTCAAACGGGAACCAGTGCTTTTACAAGGTGGATACCAGGAATGGGCTCACTTCAAGAACACGATCAAGCCCCCCATGCTTGATAAACCCCTTTTGGGCATCACTAGGCGAGATTCTTCTAATTCTCGCCCTACTAGTGATGCCCTAACATCAAATTATTCATCTTCGTATAGCGATTCGAACCTTATCAGAAACGTTGGAGAATATTTCTCGAGATCAAAGAATAATGGATCAGTACTCCCACATCAATACTCTCCAACGGTTACAGGGAGGCATTCATCATCAGGAGGAGCTCAAATTTACGGAAGTTCTTCCACTTCTAATTACAATCCATCAAATATGGAGGATTCTACTTTGACAGCATCAATCACACCCTCAAAACCCAAACCTGTTGCGTACTCGCCTATGTCCTCTCCTTCATCAAGACCTTCACATAGCGAGTACAATGGGTCTAACGGAATGCAGAATAGTAGAAATGACAGTTCCAATACAAAACCAACGTTACCACCATTCCCATATCAGCACTCTGCAAGGAATGTCAACTCTTCACCTCACCCTGCCCAAATTACAAATGGAATAACTCCAGAATCTGTCATGTCACTGCCACCTGCTAAATTGAGCTACCAGTTCCAGCAGAGTTTAAGCGTAATGACCGGGCTAGTGAACTTGGGAAATTCCTGTTACATGAATTCGGCTATACAGTGTATCATAGGATCAAAGAGATTACTAGAGTTTTTCATCACGGGGTCATTCAAGAGGCACATTAACATCAATTCAAAATTGGGCTCAAAGGGAATTTTGGCAAACGATTTTTCATCCTTGTTGATCGATATCTACAAAAATTCGGCGCCTTCCAAACCTAGATCGATTACACCGCTCCATTTCCGTAGAACTTTGGCTTCGTTAAACTCCAATTTTAGAAATTCAGATCAGCAGGATTGCTCCGAGTTTTTAAACTATGTGCTCGACTCACTGCATGAGGATTTAAACGAGAACGGCAACCAGCCCAAACTACCAGACCTGACAAATGAGGAAGAAATCCAGAGAGAGAAAATGCCGATCCGTATAGCATCAACAATTGAGTGGGAAAGATACTTAAAGACAAATTTTAGCATAATTGTTGATATTTTCCAGGGGCAAATGCTTTCACAGTTGAAGTGTCTCAAATGTGGTACAACATCAACCACGTACAATGCATTCAGTACTTTGAGTTTACCTATTCCTCACAAGACATCCAGAATTTCCCTATCGTCATGCTTTGACGAATTCGTCAAGCCAGAGTTACTCACCGATGATAACGCATGGCATTGTCCCGAATGTAAGTCTAAGCAACGATCGTTGAAATTCTTGAAGATCTCAAGGTTACCCCAGGTTTTAATCATTCATTTGAAGAGGTTTAAGTTGGATAGTTACTTGACCAAACTGAACACACCGATAGACTATCCCCTGGAACTACAGCTGGACAAGTATTGGCCTGAAATCTCGTCAGATTTAGAAAGGGTGGCATTGAGCAAACTACCTGTGAGGGGTCAACTGCCTCCTTTCAAGTATAAGCTCTTTGGTGTGGTTAACCATTTCGGTAATTTGGTCAATGGCCATTATACCGCCTATGTTGATAAGGAGGACAAAGGTGAGGGGTGGTGTTTGTTTGACGATGACAAGATCTACAAGCACTGCAATACTAACAAGGTTATCAACGGAGATGCCTATATTTTGTTTTATGTTAGAGTTTAGATATTGGCATGTATGTCCCCTTGTACTATACGGGACAAAACAAATAAATTTTATTACTACAAGGACACTTGGTTATTCTTTTGTTGTTTTTCATTAAGTCATTTTCTTTGACACTTGGAAATTTTAACAAAATACTGTCTAAAGTTTCAATGCTACAGCAACCAGTCGTCTCTTTGAGAGTACATGATTCAGCAATCACCCATTTGATACACTCCTTCTTTAGCACCATCCATATTAATAAACTTGTTACACTGCGGCACTTCATGGCTGACGTGTCCGATGATCAAGACGCATCCATTGGCCTTGTTCCAGCCATTGACCAACGTTTTACCCTTGAGAATGTCCTCATCGGTCATTCCAGACAAGGATTCATCCAAGATTAGTATCTTTGGGTCGTTGATCATTGCTCTGATCAAGAGAACAATCTTTTGGTTTGAAAGGGATAGGCTTTCGAATCTGTCTTCCATTTTTGATTTGAGTCCCACTAGATCGAGATATCTTTCAATTTTTTCTGTCTGGTTCATGGTCAGGTCCTTTGGGGGAACGTAGGAACCAACTAAGAATCCCGTCGAGACTGCCTCCTTGACGGTAAGCTTCTTGGGAAATATGGCGTGTAGTTCAGGAGAAGTAAAACCAATTTCCTTGTTGGTATCGAAATAGTTTGTCTTTCCTGTGGCTCTTGGGGTTCCATTAATTTTGATACTCTTGTTCCATGACTGTGGATGGTCTAACGTTATGAGGGCCAATAAAGTTGTCTTTCCTGAGCCGTTCTTGCCCCTAATGTGCCATTTCTCGCCTGGTTTAACTGACCAATTGAGGTCTTTCAAAATTGGAATTCCTTTATATTTGATGTTCGCATTGTCCATCTCTATAATTGGGCCATCGGATTGAGTCAGCCCATTATTCTTGGCAAATGACGATTCCGCAAGTTGGAGTCCAATCTTCTTTTTGATTTCATCTTCTATTTGGGACTGGGTCAGTTGGTGCTCCTCCAAAAGTTCCTTCAGTTTCGGTGCCAAGGATTCCTTTGAACCTTGATATGCGACACCATTCTTATCAATAATTGCCACTTTCTCTATCCATGAAGGGATTTGATCCTGAACCCTTAAACCTATACATATGTTTGTCTTGTGATGCAGGGAATTGCTGGCAGTTTCCTGCAAGACTCTCGACACGGTGGCGGTAGCAGAGGGATCCAATCCCAAGAATGGATCATCAATCAATAATAAATCAGGGGATCTGTACAAAGCTTTAGCGATCCTTGCTCTTCTAAACTGTCCATTACTTAAAGCGGTGATGAACTTATCCTCTAAGCCCTTGAGTTTCAACTGTTCCAACAGTTTTTCAACTCTATCTGCCTCATATATGTGACTGGAGTTGTATGAGACGTCAGCGATGAAGTTGGAGACTTTTTCATCGATCTCCAAGTCTTTGAAAAATTCATACCGACTGGATAGATGCGTGAAACCTCCACTTGAATCGTGAGCTCCATGACCCCACGAACCATTATTGACAAATTTCAAAAGATCAACCTTGAAGTCAGCTTTCAGAGCAGACTGAGGATACTTTCTGGAGAAAGGAGGGTACGATATGTACGCACCGGATAGCACTTGCAAAAATTCGGTTTTGTGGGAGTTACCAACAATTGCCCAGGTTTCGGAACTGTCTAGTGTAAAGTTGATTGGATTACTGAAGATGTGGTTGATTGGATTACTGAAGATGTGGTTGATTGTAGACTTGTCATTATGGAGATGGTGGTGAAAGTGGTGATGGGCAGTCATCACATTTGAGAATGAGGCATTAGTCAATTTGACCAACTCCGTTATTGCTGGTTTCGACATGGTTTTTGAAAGGGGAAAAGCCCGAAACACAATTGGACGGTTCAAAATCTTAACGGGTATCGAACTTCTAAGCTTGCGACAAAGACAATGTTGGTTGATTAATGGTGAAGTTGATTAAAGAGGGGAATGTCGGTGTCATTCCAAAACCGGGGTGAGTACATCTATACACGTGACTCATCAGCCTCACCGAAAGAGTGTCTTCTGTTGATAAACTGCGGGAAGGTGGTGAGGTGCGGTTTAGTGAGTAACTAAGTAAGTAACAAACTAGGTAAGTCAGGTATGTAAGGCAAGTAGTTAAGTAACAGCCAAACACGTTGGTAGCTCCTTGTACCAACTAAATACTTATGTATTCTTCTTTAAAACAGAGATCCTGGATTCAATCTTTTGCATTTTACATCCGAGACTCTCGGCACTAGTAGTCTGTTGACGCAAGAGAACCTTGGACGTATACAGGAGAATTCCTTGGGTTGGACACACACATCATACACAAAGTTTAACAATCTCAATAATCATAGTAAGATCACACCGTCTCTACATCATCATCATCTACCATTGTTTTCTTTGCCAGTAAGATCCCCATTGCTTTAGAAGGCCAATCGATAGAATGAAAGAAGAGTACATCCCAAACAGTGTCCCTAACGCGCCTGTGGACGACCTCACTCTCGAAGAGAAAGCATACTTGGAGTTTGGAAAGTTGACTTCAGAGAAATATAGATACGTCTGCAAGTATAACCAGGATGAACCACTACCAGCACCAATCTTTGACGAGCCTCCATACTTTATCGTGATTTTCACCTACTTGAACTACCTCATCTTGATCATCATAGGACACATCAAGGATTTCTTTGGTATGAAGTTCACTCCTCAGTACTTCGAAGCAGTTATGCCTAAGAACGGATACCCTCCATGGTATTCCGCTTTTGAATCCTTTTATCCTAGACGATTGAAGAAAAGATTGGACGATTGTTTTGCAAGACCAATCCATGGTGTGCCAGGTAGATTCGTCAGATGTTTTAACAGATACTCGAATGACTACAACGAAACGTTCCACTACGATGGTGGATCGAAACCATACTTGAACTTGTCCTCGTACAACTATCTAGGTTTTGCCCAGTCTATCGGTATTTGCTCAACGGATGCCATTGAGGTTGTTAAGAAGTACGGAACAACATCGTGTGGTCCAAGAAGCATTGCAGGTAACAGCGATCTCCACAGGGACACCGAAAAAGTTATTGCCGAGTTTGTCGGAAAGGATGACTCGTTGGTGTTTTCCATGGGTTATGGTACTAATGCTAACCTATTCAGTTCTTTGGTGAATTCAAAATGTTTGGTTATCTCGGACAATTTAAACCATGGTTCAATCAGATTCGGTATTAGAATGGCCGGTGCTGCAGTTAAGGTTTTCCCAAATAACGATATGGAAAAGTTGGAAAAGATCTTGAGGGAGTCCATTTCTCAAGGTCAGTCTAAGACGCATAGACCATACAAGAAGATTCTTGTGTGTGTCGAAGGATTGTATTCGATGGAAGGTAACCTTTGTAACTTGCCAAAGTTGGTCGAACTTAGAGAAAAGTACAAGTTTTTCCTCTTTGTTGATGAAGCTCACTCAATAGGCGCCTTGGGGGAGCATGGTAGAGGTGTTTGTGACTACTTTGGAATCTCACCTTCAAAGATTGATATATTAATGGGTACCTTCACCAAATCGTTTGGTGCTGCTGGCGGTTACGTTGCCGGCGATCAGAACCTTATCGATAGGTTACGGTTGGACATCACCACGAACTCGTATGGCGAATCCCAACCTCCTGCGGTGCTGAAACAGATCTCAACCTCTTTGAGAATCATCAAGGGAGAGTTGAACCCTGGTGAAGGTAAAGAGAGACTCGAAAGAATCGCCTTCAATTCGAGATACTTGAGATTAGGTTTGAAAAGGTTAGGCTTCATTGTTTATGGTGCCGATGATTCACCAGTTATCCCACTGTTGCTTTATGCTCCACCAAAGATGCCGGCTTTCAGCAGGATGATGTTTGAAAAAGGAATCGCAGTTGTTGTTGTTGGATATCCTGCAACGGAGTTGATCTCTTCCAGAGTCAGATTCTGCGTCTCTGCATCTTTGACCAAAGAAGACATTGATGAGATTTTGACTGCTTGTGATGTGGTTGGTGATAAGCTCTACTTGAAGTTTAGTTCGGGGGTTGCAGGTGGTGAAAAGCATCCTGGAGATTACAAGAAGAACATACCCCCTAGATGGACCATTGAGGAAGTTCTGGAAAAGACACCAGAGGATTGCAAATCGTCATTCTATTGATCTGAAACATTTTTTCATGCTGTCATTTGTACAATCGAAGAAAGTGGGTCATTCTTACGATGATTGCTCCACTGCTACCCCTCAACAATCCATCGCTGTTTCTTTTCAGCATACACTCATCAGTATTAATAGTTATTCTTTCATGTGTTTTTATGTAGCCTTTTTTTTCTAAAACTCTGGCGCCTATCTCCCATTTTTCATCTTTTTCTGTTTATTACATATTAAACAACCTCCACCTTTATTAATTCAAATTATATATCCATACACATTTCCCTTCTTCCCTTGCTTATTGTCAATCGTTATCATCGTCAGCGTCACTAGCATCATCAACAATCTGCAACAAAACACTTGCATTCTTCAACCCGCATTCCTCAATGCTCTTTTGCAAATCACCGCCGTTGAACAAGTCCACAGTTTTTCCCATCATAGTGCTTAATTTGAAGTCTTTCCCATTGATGGACTTTTCAAATTCAAACTTGACAGTCTCATAAAGCTTTACTATTGGGTCATCCAAAGCAAACTTTTTCACTATCCTCTTGCCATCGATACCTGACCTTATTTGTATACGTGTTGCCTTTGATGGATCAACTTCAGGGTCTGGATGACTAACAGGTGCAATCGATAACGTCGACAGCATCCGTTGAGAGCTTCCAGATGAGGCGTCTATTTTTATTTCTGTTCTTTCATGTAGCGACTTTTTTTCAACCGGATCAGCATCATCCAATTCGACATCCACCACTGGCTCTGGTTCAAACTCGAACGAAATTTCAGAGTTGCACTCTTCTTCGGAGTCTAGATCAATAGGATCGTCCCTTGACGTTCCCTTATCCGCGTGATTTTCTTCACTATCGTGGCCGTTCCCGCCAGTCATGGAGTTTTCCATTGCCAGGTTGATCTGCTGCTCTTCACTCAATGTTTGAACATCAATTTCTTGCTTGTGATGCACTATTGGATTCTTTGAGGTTGCATCTAACGAAAATCTAGTCATGAAATCCACTGCTTGTTCTATCCATTTCATTGGATCGGGGTTTCCCGACCAGATTCTTAATCTCTCACCTGTGATGGGGTCCAGAATGGCAATATGTGGGTACTCGGAGAATGGATACATGTTTCTATAATACTCGCCGTTTGGTGAGTCGTTATGGTATTGCAAAAAGACAAAGTTTTCCCTGACTAGTTGCTTGACCTGATTCGAAGACCAAAAGTCCCTGTTTAAGCATTGACAGCGGAAATCGGTCATGTCTTGAATGTTTATTAGGATCCATTTTTTGGATTGTCTAGCTTCTTTCTTTGCGCCCTCCATTCCAAGTTTGGAGATGATGTCCCATGGAGGTCTAAAAATGGTGGCAAGTCTTCTCTGTGTGCTTGTCCTTGCATTGGGGGTATTGCTTCTATTTTGTCTTCTTACCCTTCTGGCCTGTGCTGCTCTTCTTGTAAGAGCATCCGCCTCGCCTTCCTGTATATTATCATCAATCACCATGATCTCGTCGTCGTCATCATCATCATTATCATCGTCGTTGTCGTTATCGCCATCGTCGTAGTAAGCCTCATCATCATCTCCATCCTGGTTATTGAGCCCGCCAGGCGTACGGGCTGCATTGTAATGATAATCATCATCATCATAATCATCAAAATCATCACCGTCGTTGGCCGTCTCATCTGCATGTAGCTGATTGAAAATTCCAGCCTGTGTGTGTCCAAACATCCCCCGGATGGAATCTTCAGCGTGAGGCATCATAAACCCAGGATTGATCTGATCGCGCATTGGTTCAATTGGCCTACGGACCTCTTCAATCTCGGTGTCTCTACGTAGAGAATCCTGTTCGTAGATTTCATCCTGGAATCTGCGAGCGATGGCTTCGTCGGATTCATGTGCCGCCATACCTGAAGTGGTCGCTGATGCTGCTGCTGTATCACCTGCTGTTGGTGAGTTGTTGTTCTGTGCTATCCCAGTACCGTGTTCAAAAAAGAGACAGACTGCCATTTCAGTGTTACCTCCGGCCATGGCGAGGAACTCCTTTGCCATTGCTGGATCATCCATTGAGGTGATGTCCATGAAGGTGGATACTTGTTCATCATCCATGTTTTGATTCGAGAGTTATCTGAAGGCGGAAATGAGTGTATGCGTTTCGAGTGTATTATATTTAAACGATAAGTAATACCGGGTAGATTGATCTCTATTGGTTCTTTCAATGCCTTCCAATCAATGGATGGTGGTCAATGAGGTGTCGTTACTTCTTGTGCTGTGTGAAAACTTATCTTTAGTGAAGTTTGATATATGGGGGCAAAATCGTCATTTAGGGTGGATAGAGGATGGGCCTCTTTCTCTAGGCGCGGGCACTGCTGTACTGCCCGGTGCAGAGATGAATATTCACTGGGAGTAGAATCAAAAGGGGGGGGGGGGGGGGGCCTGGGGGGTA
>JAJLWO010000145.1:0-23484 GCA_030570775.1 Ogataea pignaliae | reverse complement strand
GTTGATTGTGATAATTGAGTAAATATGAGGGTCAGGACGATATCCGGATATTTCTATCATGAATTTAATATATTATACGGCTGTGCCGAATATATACCATATGAATCCCAGGGATCCGACAAAAATTATTCAAGAAAAATTAATATTGGCAAATTTTTTGTCACTGTTTTGCTGAGAAGACCCCTATTTTAAAAACCCCTATCTATATTATCACACTCTTCATAGGTAGGATAACAAACTGATATAATAATAATCAATTTTACAAGACAACAACAATATTTAAAAATGGTGTCATTTTCATGCGAAGTCTGTAACGAAACCGTGATCAAGAAGAAGCTACCTCAGCATCAAGGACGTTGTCATGGGGCCTACTTCAGTTGTATCGACTGCTCAACCACATTCTACAACAATGATCACGTGAAGCACACTTCGTGTATCTCTGAAGCAGAGAAATATGAAAAGGGATTGTTCAAGGGTAAAAAGAAGGGTGGAAATAACCAACAACAAAAGCAGCAGCAGTCAGTTCAGCCAAAGCAAAAGATTGAAGAAGAGCCTAAGAAGGTGACCAAGAACGAGGACGAACCGAAGAAAACCAAGTCAGAATCATCAGAATCTCTCATAGATCTCTCTAAATATTTGAAGAAGAAGGATAAATTGTCGCTTTATAAGGTGCTAAAAAGTATCAAGAAAGACCACAAAAAGGATCAGTCTGAACTGCTGAAGTTGATTCAACTCTCAAAGAACGAAGATGGAACGTTAAAGATCTCCCTCTGACTGTATACATTCAACTCAACTCAGAGTCAGTGCAACATTATCCTCGGTTTGTTGTAAGGTAAGGAGAGCCATTGACTAAAGAACATCATAGAATAATAGTGAAATAGAGGGGTATCAGGGGAATGTAATATACATAGTTTACTTAACGAAAGCACATAAATATAATAAGTCATCGAATAGAAGAAGATGATGAAGAAGTAAAAGCTGCAAAAGGAAGCAGAGACGTTGTAATACTTGCACTACTCCACCTTCTTGTTCAAAGACCTTCCAAGCTTGTTGTAAAAGTTGTATAGGGTGTTGCTTGGAAAGGTCAGATTGTCAAGGAAGTATTCAGGCAGGCATTTCTGTAACCGTTCCACGTTTTGTTGCTTGTCCTCATCACCTTCATCCAACAGTGGACTATAAACGATCTCAGTAACTCCCGATCTTGAGATGAACAGCTGATATATTAGATAACACGAATCGGCTCCCATTTGCTTCATCTTGAATATCAGATTCTCCGAATCTTCAGTGTATTCCAAACATGTCACGCCCGCTAGCAGCTCGAGTATCTCTAATTTCGTATTGCACGATTCAATCTCTTTGCCACCATCAGCTATGATGCTCTCACTTGACTCTAGCTTTTCGCTAAGTTGATCCAGCCCAGTTTGCAGCGTTCTGTTTTCTGCTTTTAACAATCCTATCTGTTTCTTGAGAGAGTCCACCTCCGATTTGAAGACTTTATCGTCTTTCACAGCTTTCAAGGTGCTTTTCAAGCTGTGTATTTCTTTGTTCAAATTACCAATAAGATTTTCTGCAGAGGTTTGTTTCTTTTCGGTCAATTTTCTAAAGTCGTTGAACATCCTTTCAGTTTTGCTATTTGTCAGGTCATGTAGTAAGTTTGTCAATCCTTTCAAATCTTTTCTTAGGAATAGCGTTGAAATCGTACCCTCTGTTGGAAGTTTGTAATCAGAAGGCAATGTCCTAGAAGGAGTAGATGAGCCCATTGGGTTATTGAAGGATCTTTTTGGAGGTAGACCAGAGGAAAGCCGACTTGGAGTTTGTGGTTCGTGGAGGGGGCAGGTTTCTCGCTTGATTCTTTTGGAATCATGTTCGGTTGTAAAGTTGTCCTGTTGTCTTTCATCTGAAGATCTTTGTGTCCTAACAGGAGACTGAATTTGCTCAATGGTTGTCTCCGTATCGTCTATTGGGGGATGAATGCCCACAGTTGGTTTGAGATTTGTCTGTGGTCCTGATACCAAAATAGAACGTTGCACGGAAAGAATCGTTGTTTCAGTTTCAGTTTTCCTTTCGGTTGGGAGACAAGAGGAGACAATCTGTTTCTTTTCATCCCCATTCTCATTATTGCTAGCAGTCTCTGCGTTCCCCGTCTTCTCCAATGAGAGATTGTCAATCTTCTCCGCATCCACGGGACTTCCTGATTTGGCTGATGCTCTGGTCCTTCTCTTTGGACTTGCGCTCGCGTCTTCAAGGTCAGTAGACGCTGCAGCTTTAATCTTTTTCACGGGACTTTTCCTCCTTGGTGGCATATTTGGAGTTTCAAATGTTTATTGTTGATGGGATTATTGAATCTTGAAAGGTGAAACTATATTATGAAGATTGTTTTGAATCACATCTCAGTATGAAGTCTGAAGCAAAACAACATCTCAGTATGAAATCTGAAGCAAAACAATAAAAAGTAGGCATAAATATCCAACATGGCGTTTTGACGCATCAAGTTTGACAAGAATCAGAACCGTCCATAGACGACGCGTTGCGTCTACAGAAAAAACGACCCAAACAAACACGCAGTACGTAGCCTCTGGCAATCTTGATTCGGTCAATCTATCCTCTGTTTCAAGCAATTCGATCTTTCATCACATCTTTCATGTAATAGATTATCTATATTGAAGCTATGGCTGGTTTTTATCAGTGCCAAAGGATCATCAAACATTAGGCATCCCGTACAAGGTTTTGATGGAGAGATGGCACTGAGTCCGTTAGAATGCCGATGTGGCGAATTTCTCACTAGCAAATGCCATTCCTAAGGAGCGATTGCAATCTTTCCATTTGTGAATATGACTATTACATAACCCTTAGCAAAGAGATATAAAGCTTTACATCTGATTTTTGTGAGAACCCAAATCAGCCCACCATTCTTCAGTAATTGCACCTGTCTGTAGCTTAAACTTGAGTACTATCCCATAAGATGCCGTCAACGCAGCACCCAAGGACAACTCTCGACTCAAGCTTGAATTATAAACGTTGTCATCCCTATGAACTAAGTCTCTGTAAAACTCAAAGACAATCTTCAACCAAAAGATCACAAAGCCAATGATGTAGAAAATAACCGGTGGAGTTTCAACTATTGAATCCAGCAATAATGTAACGTTATATACGACATGAAGCTCCAATAAAAAGTAGTTGAAGAATTGTCTTGTTATGTCAAACGGCCTTCCTAACAACCGCCCATAAATTTGTCTCATACGTGAATTGGGTGGGAATCTCCCGTTTAATCTTCCAAGTAGATCATTCCTAATTTCATCAACGACATGCCTTGGAGGTTCCATCGAGCTGGAGATGATCTCCAAAGCTCTTGCAATCTGCTGGTCCAATTGCTCATGCCGATGTTCATTCTTTTCTTGTGTTGTTTGCGTTGGATGGGTTTCCTCTTGACCTACTTCTTCTGGATCAGCCTCTTGCGTCCTTGAAGGTGGTATCCCTCTAATCGACTGGAATAAGGAAAACGTAGTTCGATGGGAGGGAGTGGCAGAGTCTGAGGTTGAACGAATCGTCGTCATGATATCTTAGAATAGTGACTTCAATTCAAAGGCGCAAATAAATTAGTAACAATTAAAGTTTCTGTTAGATATCAGAGATACCTCGTATAGTGTTCGGTATATTCCCATTGCTACAAAAGAGGGAATTAAGGTACTTGTGCCCACTTTAACCTGAAGAAGTAGCCGATAGATTTCACGAGTCGTGCGTGCTCTAACAAATAATAAAATGCGTTGTGTTGTGCAGTGCAATGCAATGTAGTGCAGCGTGCAGCCTTTTCTGAGATGCATACACAGGCCTGAAAAGTTGGAATTGCTTCTTTACGAACAATAACCTAATTGTTAAAATTAGATATAAACTTATTCTGCATATATGCACAAAGATCCCTGAAATTAGAGAGTTTTGAGGCGGTACTAAAGGCTGAGGTGGAGCATGATCTGGAGGGCACCACATTCAGGATTTGTGTATGGCATGTAAAGAGTTGAAGCCACGCCAAACCCTACTTTATCCAAAGCTGCCTAAGGGGTCCAGAAGGGGTTCTTTTCTGCTCTAAAATCAAATCTATCGAAAGTCTTGGAGGCTCTGCTATTAACACCTTGTCAACCCAATGTGGTGTAGTCGCTCGGTCGCAGCGGCACCGTTAGCGAAGGAGTTTCGGCGGGTTGTATAGAGAGCAACCAATGTCTCGCTCTGGTATCAAAAATTGTTCTCTGAAATCTTTAGCACTGACTGAAATGTTCGATCTTATTTATGTGTGGGTTTCAGTTGTGTAATATGAGCCTGCATCTCCATCATTCAAGGGACAATAATAGAGAGAAGTTCCCGGTGATGAATTGATGGATATGTTACCGTTCTGTCAAGTAGGCAAGTAAGTGTGTCATCTCTTGTTACGGTTGGCCTACAGAATGTTTGTTTCACGAAACATTCGGTAGGCATTTGAATTGGCTGTGGTGGAAGAAAAGGTATGTGCTTGTTCCTTCCCCCAACCTCTGAAGTTTAGCCGTGAAGTGGTACAGCTTTTTTTAAATCCTTGGGGTATCAGTCGTGCGAGCAAATAATATTATACTGTACAATGGAGTTGAGTGAATAGAGCTGGCATTCTTGACCGGAAACTGAAAGATCGCATTGCTGTTTTTCAAAAAAAAAATTTATTACCCGCAAGAGCGCGTTCTGGAATTCCAAACGTCCCACCGTCCCTCAAAGTTCCCGATTGCTTCTGCAGCCGTTTCATGGATCTGCTTTCACTAAAACTGTTTAACAAGTATCGTGTATGAGTGCCTTTGTAGTGGTTGGTTCCATACTTCAGAACGAGATCATTATCCAACTTCATTCAACTTTTGACTGGAGGCGTTATTTGACAAGTGATAGCAAAAGATTCCGCGTGAGCTTGTTGCCTGTCGCGTGTACCTGTTGTCTTTACACCACGCTATGTAAGCGGGTGTTGGATTGGTTGAATAATAGAAGAATGTTCTAAGCTCTACAATGTACAGAAGTGGATAGATACACAGATACGCACCCTATAACACAAGATAATACAGGTTTGGTGTTGCATCAAGATGCTATTGTAATCCGGTGTGCTGTACAATAAGTAATCCTTCCTGGCTGGGAGCAACTCGGGGAATAAATAGACAGTATCTGGAAGTAGGGCCGTTGGTATACGTGCAATGAATGGCCTTGAATATCTGGGCCTGTGTTTCACCGGGGAGGTCGTGTATGTGTGTGGTACCACGGCCGGCGATGTTCTCACCGCCAGGCGCGTGTGTGCTTGCTTCCGTGTGCAAGAGTGGGTGGGTGCACACTAAGTGTAATTATGATAGATTGAAGAAATTCCAGATGGAGAGTATGATGTGAGCACAAACAAACACACGTAGACAGACAGGCAGGTTGGCAGAGCAGGCAGGCTTTTTGGTGGTGGTGATGTGATACTGTCTCTGATGAGACGACCACTACCAGCTACTGGTTATAGACTATGATCAACAAAACATCTCAATCTTGACCACTTTTTACAACTGTACTGACCATCGTATTAAATTTGTGGCAAGCCCTATACCGCATCATCATAAAATCAGCAGGATCGTTTGGCAGAAGACACACGTTCGAAAGATTGCCTATCAATCTATTATTCACAGAATCACTCTCATAGAAGTTTCAGGAAGATATCCATCTCTCTGAATATACACTGACCCACGTACCCACCCACCACACGGTACTTTTGCAGCACACCACCACCACCACAGGAAAATACCTGCTGAAACTAGCGATTGGAATATAACTGGCTTACAGGAGAGTCGATCGCTTTAGAAGAACGTCTCTAAAATACAAACCACCAACACCATTCGACAAAGATTGGTCCTTGAAGCAGTCTTGCAACAATCTGGTAGAAGTGGCCAGCCACTAGCGACTTGCAACTAGCAACTAGCTACATAGCATATAGCAACCCTGCATCATAATACACACACACACACACACATATATATATATATATATATTCATAATGACTATCAAATTCCGCACAAGATCAAGGTATAGAGCATACATTTTTCTCACGATCGTGGGGATACTAATATATCATTACTGGCCGGTAGACCAGATCGAAACAATATCAAAATCAATTGCTCCTATTCCAAATCGTCATCAATTGCCAGTGGATAAGGTGGATGCTGAAGCATGGACATCTCCAACTTCAGAAGCTACGGCAAAAGAAAACGCATTGTATCAGATCAACACGGAACCTTTAAGGGTCAACTTCAACCCAGATAATAATGACATGGAAGTTCCACATGTGATTGAGATTGACCAGGTCAACAAGGCGTTGAGTTCCTTAAAGTTGAAACCATTGGAAACAACAGAAGGTGACACGCTGTCATCCTCCGCATCTTCTGATCTCAGTCCAGATCAAATGGCAGCAGTGATGACTCCTCCCCCAGAGAGAATCAGCCTACTATCCGAATTCATCACCACTAGAACATACAAAGCCATACAGAAGGTGAAGGCATTCATTGGTAACAAGGGTACCTCCAGCAATACGCATTACTACGAGGATCAGCAATGCTCGGATATCGTTTATGGTCCTTCTGAAGAGAGACAGATAAACTACTCTGATGCAGTGCCATTGACAGATGATCTTGAATCAATCAAAGAACAATTACTAAAGACAGAGTACAAGTCGTTGATCACAATGGGTGACACAGTCGGTGATAGGATAGAGGACAAGTGGTTTAGGTTTTCTGGTGCTTCGGTGTGGTTGCAAGATGAGCAGTGTCACATGTTGGTGAGTAGGATCATATACGCACCTGAGAAGAAGAGTAATCCTGTCGTTTCGTTCTTGAGAGTGCAACTTTACGATGTGAATTGGGAGGAAATCAAGGGTAGAAGAATCCGATATAACGATGTTACAAAGCAGGAGATTGATAAAGTTCTTAGAGATTACGACAATACGAAGAACGAAGAGGTTTTGGATGGGATCTCACTGAAGCTTCCTAACGTTTTGCCGATCTCGTTTGATCCAAAGGTGAAAACAAAGGAACTACTGGGACCTGAGGATCCAAGGGTGATCTTGAAAGATGGAGAGTACTCGAAAGAGCCTATTGTGTTTTTCAACATTCTGTCCAACAACGGCAAGAGAACAATGAACGCTGTGTTCCCATTGAGGAAACCAGACCAAAAGACACGTGCATTGGCCCTCGTGGAGTTCAAGGTTTCTGGTACGAAGGCCTTAACAACACTTTCAAAGGAGAAGAATTGGACTCCGTTCTTTGACACGTTACGAATTGGAGATTCCAAGAGATCAAAGGGTTACGTGCAGTTCATGTATACATTGGATCCACTAGTCATCTTCAGATGTAGTTTGGATAACGGCAAGTGTGAAAAGTTACAAGATAACATCTACTACTCTACTTTTTCTCAGGAGGCTAAGGCGTTCATCAGGGGAGGAACGGAGTTGGCTCCTGTTCCAAGGCAAGTGATTCAACTGTTAAACAATGGTGATAATGAAAAGAGACTACAGATGTGGGTTGGCTTCGCTAAGACTCATATTAAGGCGTGCGGGTGTGGCAGCACGACGTACAGACCATCGTTGTTCTTGCTAATCAAGGAGGATGGTGTGTTCCGTATCGAGCTGATGACAGAATCTTTGGACTTTGGTATGGATGTCCAATCGTGGAGCGACCCAAAGCAGTCCAAATGTGGAAACGAACCTAACGTGTTAACGCCTAATGGAATCTCCTTCTGGAACATTTATACCCCTGAGAAAAAAGAAGGTGATGATCAAATACCCATGTTTAAGGATTACATGGGATTGACTGTCAGTGAGGCCGATTCCAACGTGAAGATAATATTCTTGAACAATGTGATTAACTACATCTTTGGAATTTACAGCAAGGGTAAGTACATGTTGGGAGACTACGATCTGGACGAGGGTGTCTTGGATCGTACCAGGAAGGTGAGTGAGTGTATGTTGGAAGCGTCGATTGACTACTGTCGGGCTTATGGGAAGTTACATACCAAGTCTGAAGTTTCGAAGGCTCTCGATTGAAAGGAAAGGGTTTAAGAAACAGTTACTAGGGGCAGTATTATGCTCCGCCAGCTCTCTTATGATTGAAAAGCGCGCAACTAAGAAGTTTCAATGTACGATCGAATGGACGCCCTTCGTCATATCTGTTGAAAAGTCCACTGTGATTCCATCTGAATGCACATACATAGCCGGCATGTTTCTCCATCCTTATTTACTTTTTCTAGCGTTAATTTTTTTTATATCTAATTGTTTTGTCTTTCTGCTTTGAATTTCAGTACTTTCGTCTCCTCCTTTCCATTTCTCTGCTTTTTCTCATCATTCGATTTATACCATTGCTAGCGATTCAGTTTTGCATGGGCAAAGTCAGCTAACTATATAGATTGATTTCATATTTTTTTTTTCTTTTCTCTTTAACTTATTCATTTGGAGATGAGCTTTTCAACCAAACATTCAATACCATTATTGTCCTATTGAGATTCATCCATTCAATACCATTATTGTCCTATTGAGATTCATCCATTCACCAATTTGATGTTGAAGGCCCATTATAAATTCGCCGTGTTTCATTGGCCCGGTGTGCTGCCATTATTGAATGTAGTGCCTGCCATCAACCGAAGAGTGCAAAAATTTTTCAGATCGGGTCTGTATGGAGAGCTCTCTGCCCTCTTCATGCCTCGTATGAGTAATCAGTCAATCGGCCGATGATGTGCATCTCTGGATCTTTTTCCAATTCGCAAGGAAGATGGGCATGTAAGAGAGAAAGAGGGTCGGCAGATTCGCTGTTGCTTTATTTGTACTTGGGCTGTTGTTGCTTAACCAAAAGAAGAAAGATCGTTTTCGCAGCAGAAAGCTTATCAGACTCAAGAGACTCTTCACAATCATGAGTGCCATTCTATCCAGGTCAGCAAGGTTAGCAGTTACCAAGAGTTCCCCAAGATTCTTCACAACATCATCCATCCAATGCGAAGAACAAACGAAAAAGTTCAACAAGTACTCTTCCATCATTACGGAACCTAAGTCACAGGGTGCCTCTCAGGCCATGTTGTATGCTACTGGCTTCAAGGATGAAGATTTCTCCAAAGCGCAAGTTGGTGTTGGTTCCATCTGGTGGTCAGGTAATCCATGTAACATGCACTTGCTTGACTTCAACTTTAGATGTACAAAATCCATCGAAAAGGCAGGACTGAAGGGTATGCAGTTCAACTCCATTGGTGTTTCTGATGGTATCTCCATGGGCACTGCCGGTATGAGATACTCCCTACAATCAAGAGAAATTATAGCTGATTCGTTCGAGACCATCATGGGAGGTTTGCACTACGATGCCTGTGTCGGTATCCCATCGTGTGATAAGAACATGCCTGGTGTTTTGATGTCCTTTGCCAGAAACAACAAACCATCCATCATGATCTATGGTGGTACCATCCATCCTGGTCATGGTACCTGCAAGGGTAACGAACAACTAGACGTTATTTCAGCTTTCCAATCCTACGGTGCGTTCCTAAACAAAAGTATCGATGAGGAACAAAGAAAGGACATTGTGAGACACTCATGTCCTGGTGCTGGTTCATGTGGTGGTATGTATACCGCTAACACGATGGCTTCGGTTGCCGAAGTTATGGGTATGTCTCTACCCACCTCATCTTCATCCCCAGCAGTTTCTGCTGAAAAATTGGCCGAATGTGATAACATCGGTGAGGCCATAAAGAACATCATCGCCTTGGACATCAAGCCAAGAGATGTCATGACTAAGACCTCATTTGAAAACGCTATCACGTACGTCATTGCGACCGGTGGTTCTACAAATGCCGTCTTGCACATGATTGCCATCGCTCATTCTGCTGGTGTCGACTTGACCATCGATGACTTCCAAAGGATTTCAGATAGGACTCCACTATTGGGTGATTTCAAGCCATCCGGTAAGTACGTCATGGCTGACCTACAAAGATTCGGTGGTACTCCAGCCGTTATGAAGTATCTGCTGAAGGAGGGTATGCTGAACGGTGATGTTATCACAGTCACTGGTAAGACCATGAAGGAGAATCTGGAGAAGTTCGAGGCCCTACCATTGGATCAAGATATCATAAGGCCAGTTTCGAATCCATTAAAGACCACCGGTCACTTGCAAATCTTGAAGGGATCTCTAGCCCCAGGTGGTGCAGTTGCAAAGATCACAGGTAAGGAAGGTACTTACTTTAAAGGTAAAGCAAAGGTGTTTGACGAAGAGGAAGGTTTCATCAAGGCCCTTGAGAACGGTGAGTTCAAAAAAGGTGAGAAGGCCGTCGCAATTATCAGAAACGAAGGTCCAAAGGGTGGTCCAGGTATGCCTGAGATGTTGAAGCCTTCATCTGCCTTGATGGGTTACGGTCTAGGTAAAGATGTTGCTCTATTGACTGATGGTAGATTCTCTGGTGGTTCCCACGGTTTCTTGATTGGTCATATAGTTCCAGAAGCTGTTGAAGGTGGTCCAATTGGTCTAGTGAAAGATGGTGACATGATTGTTATTGATTCTGACAACAACGTCTTGGACGTGTTGGTGTCCGAGGAAGAGATGAAAGAGAGAAGGAAGCATTACAAGCAACCTGCTCCAAGATACAACAGGGGTACCCTATACAAATACTCCAAGTTGGTGTCCAACGCATCCCAAGGATGTGTCATGGATCTTTAATTGATTATCAATTGATTTTGGAACAGGATGATTCCTTTTCGAAGGGAAGAATCACAGTTTAGAATTCGGACTCAATCTTGTTCATGAATGAACAGTAAGTCCCTAAATTTATTTATTCTCCACCTCACCTCTGGGTGCTGTCGCTACCTTTCTCTCTAATATTTGCTTTTCTATCTCATTGTCCTGCTCACCTTTTTTTTCCTACTCGCCATTCACAGGGTTGTTGTGCTGGGTTTCATCGACTTACTTATCAAGCGTCACATCCAGTCCTACGCAAAATCCTCCTTTATATATGCATTCCATCTGTTTACTCTCTTCATGTCCTCGGGAAAGGATCGTATTTATTATCTCATGAAATGATATCTTATTGACTTATAACGACTCACATCACCTCGTAATTTCAGTGCTAATAGTTTTGCGGCAGCGTGGTTTAACGTTGCTGGTCAATATACCTGAGTACGCCTTGTGCAACAGTAGGCCCCCTCCCCCCCCATCGATTTACTCGCGTACTGCATCAATCGTGTATATGCTGCGGGATGGTAACGGCTCAGACAACCAAACAAAGAAACAAAACCCACTGTCCACAACCATCCTCTTTCTATATTTCAAAAAAAAACAAGAACCATCGTTCCATTTACCCCAAAAGATCACAAATTGATGATTAATTCTAAGTCTGGAGAAACTCACACCCAGCATGAATAATCAGAGCACTTTTACACACGGGGAAACTAGGGAAGCAACCCCAGGTTCTCAAGATATCCCGTCGCAATATCATCAAAATGATTCCAAACTAGGCCATAACCTTTCCAACGAGACACCAATACTTCGTGCGACACCAAATATTCCCTTGAGACAACAGTCGCCGACTATGGATGAGGCAATACAAGTGAACGCCGAAGCATACTTTGGATATGAAGCCCCTCAGGAGATCCATGTTACAACAAAGCCAAGGAAGATCACGCTTACCAAGTATACAATCTACGTGACAAACCATCGAATGTACATTGTGGGGAGTAACGGTCGTGAGACTGTATTTAGAATTCTTGAGATTGATCTAACGTCTGTTGACAATCTTGTGATCATGGAAGACAATGTCTATTTTACAAGGAACGAGATCATGGATGTCTTGAATGGACTTGAGGAGAGCAGTGAAGGCGGATTAACAAAGAAGATCACAGCAATTGGACTTTTGGGGTTCATTAGGTTTACAAAACATTATTACCTTTGTGTGGTGACAAAAAGAAGGCCGGTTGCCATCTTGGGAGGCAACTATCTTTATCACATAGATGCTACTGAGTTGATTCCAGTTATGAGCAATCCAAAGAAACCGGACAGAAACTCAGAGGAACTGAGATACCTCGCTACATTTCAAAACATCGAACTCAACAAAACTTTTTATTACAGTTACACCTATGACTTGACCAACAGCTTACAGGTGAACTTCCTCCGAAACAAGAAGCAATCTTTGGGGTTGAACACGAACGATTTGGCAAAAACATTTGAATTTAACGACAGATTTGTTTGGAATTCTGCACTTTTGAAACCCGTTTTTAAATCATTTGATAGAGTGTATGACTGGTTTCAGCCTATCATCCACGGTTTCATAGATCAGGTGAATATCTCGATCTTTGACGTTCAAGTGTACGTCACGTTGATAGCAAGGAGATCTCATCATTTTGCCGGCGCGAGGTTCTTCAAAAGAGGTGTCAATGACGCCGGAGACGTTGCGAATGAAGTTGAGACCGAACAGATAGTGAGTGACATGTTAACTACTCCTTTCCATGATCCTGCTGCTGGATTCTATAACAATCCAAGATACACATCGTTCGTCCAGCACAGAGGTTCGATTCCATTATCATGGTCACAAGAAACGGCTCCAAATATACGAATGACAAAGCCTCCAATTGAACTCAATGTTGTTGATCCTTTCTACTCTACTTCCGCACTACATTTTGATGATATGTTCAAAAGGTATGGGGCACCGGTCCAAGTTTTGAACTTGATCAAACAGAGGGAAAAAACAGCACGGGAGACGAAATTGTTGAAGGAGTTTGAGAGTTGTATCAACTATTTGAATTTGTTTTTACCAAAGAACAAAACTATACAATACACAGCATGGGATATGTCAAGAGCTTCAAAGAGTAGAGGCCAGGATGTTATACAATGGTTGGAAAACTACAGCGAGTCCACGCTACAAACAACAGGATTTTTTCACAATGGCTTGTCTTTGGAGGCTACTCAGTTACAACAGGGAGTTTGCAGGACAAACTGTATCGATTGTCTAGATCGTACGAACACAGCACAGTTTGTCATTGGAAAGAGGGCATTGGGTCACCAATTGCACGCACTAGGATTGATCAAGCAAAAATACTTGGAGTATGACTCTGATGCAATTAACATCTTGACTGAGATGTTCCACGATCACGGTGATACAATTGCACTACAATACGGTGGTTCACACTTGGTCAATACCTTACAAACATATAGGAAAATCAACCAATGGACGTCACATTCGAGAGATATGATTGAAAGTGTGAAAAGATTCTATAGCAATTCTTTCATTGATGCCCAGAGACAGGAAGCCATCAACTTATTCTTGGGAAACTACGTTTATGAGAAAGGATTACCAATGCTTTGGGATTTGAACACTGATTATTACTTGCACAACAGTTATTTGGGAGTGGTCCTTAATTACAAGCCAAGTTACACCCATTGGTTTTCTGATCGGTTTCTGCAGGATGAGCATGAGAACCTGATTGAGCTACTGGATCAGAAAAAAACGAGCAGAAAAAGATTATTGGATGGGTTAGTGATAGAAAAGATAGATCCTTATCCGGGTTGCTTCGATAACTATTGGAATGCGAGGTATGTGCCCAGAGAGCTGACTTCATTTGTAGGGCTATTTGAATACGACATGAATTCTACTGTTAGATACAACAATGCCGACCCTCATTCAGCCCAAAGCATTCTTGAAAAAGACGCTCCTCCCATCACTACAGGTTCTGGTGCATCATCAGCCATAGGGAAAGTGACCGAGGCGACAAGGAATAAAGCCAAAGAGAGAATCAGACGTTTTACAATGAGTGATAACCAACCTCATGCCAGTCCATTGTTGGAGGCAGAGCTGAAGAACTACACGTCGCCTTTCAAATCGAGAAAACCACATAGAGAGTTAAGAGCTTTGGATCTAGATGAACTGTCAATCAAGCAAAAGGACGACAAAGGTAAGAAGAAAGAGGACGAGGAGATATCAGAGCTGAGATTTAACAGGAGTCTGTTCAACAAGTTCAAAGATGCAAATGAACGATTTGAAGGCATACTAGCGTCAAAGAGCAGCAAGATTGGAACTCATATAGAGAACAACAAGAGGATACCTGTGATTGATCTTGATACAAACTCGCTCATAGCGAGCAACGGAACTCTTGAATACATTGATGAGTCCTATTTTGGGAACACATTTATACACCGAGAGGACAAATCAATGGCAAATCAAAGAAGAGGTTCTTTGAACAATGAAAATGCAATCATTGATGACGAAGAAGAAGAGGAAGTGGATGACAAGTCAAGTATGATGCATTACCAAAATGGTGAGGTAGAGAGCATTGATACCGATGATATGTTTGGCGACTTGTGTCAATCTTACACCAACAAGCTACCAGCGCTCTCAAATGAGGATTTTGCCCTGTACAAATCATCAGCCAACATCCGTGCAAATATGAACGTGATTGTGACATCATCAGGCGATTCCTCGGAAGATGGCACGAGTTTTGTTGACTTGAATAGATCGAATATTCCAGATACGTCCATACTTGCATATAATACATTTGGAGAAACGGTCAAGGTTCCAACGATTGACCCATCTGCAGTGGTTGCACCGTCTCATATACTTGGAGAGATACCCATGAGTTTGAAATCGGCAAGAAACACCCACTATTCATACTCGGACTATCGCACCAGCCCACAGGATTACAACAATATGCATTATCATGGGAACAACAGTACTGTGATCAAGACTGGAGGTAGCAAGGACAATTACTTTACCTTTGGCAGTGGTGCCACAGGTAACAATGGTGATGATGATGATGATGATGATGATGATGGTGACGAGTCGGACGAGTACGGGAACTGCGACACAACGGACGGTTCAGGTAACAGGTACATAATGTCGAAGCAGTATGCACAGAGTGCAGCTAGTTCTGCTGCTGTACACAGCAGGCATCAAAAGAACAGCTCTGTGATTATTAGAAGTGAATTGAGAGACCCTGTTGGTGGGTTGAAGAACGACTATGGGTTTAGTTCTCCCTTCATGCACAGTCAGACAGACCTGAGCGACAGTGATGATGATAAAGATGACAGAAAAGCTGGTAGCAGCGATAGGCAGTACGAAGGGTTGCTCAACTCTGACAGGCTACCTGTTTTGATCGATTGAAACACATAAAAGTATGGTAAATGGGGCAATAATATTTTGAATTTATTTCTTTACACCAAGACATCTATCTTCTTTTTCCGTCTATTGTACATACATCTCAGCAATGAAGCACATGTTCTTCATATGCTTTTAAAAAGATCATCAACCTTGTTTGAAATTTCCTCTTTCTTCCATTCCTGACACTGTTCGATGCACCTGGTACAAGAGATAGTAGTTTTCAAATCGTCAGTCTTGATCCATATCTTCCCATTGACACCAACGGCAATTTCAAACTTACACTTTGTAACCAACTTTGCCAAAATCTCAGCATTAGGCTCGAACAACAGGTATCTGGCAAACCCAAGTTTAACATCAAACACAAATCCATCATCCAACTGTCCAAATCCACCTTCTTTACCTGAGATTGGATCTATACATTGCAGTTCAACCTCCAAGTCTTTATCCGCCTTGCTCACTCTAGCATAGACAACATCACCGTTTTTCAAATGTGGCCTGTTTTTCTTCGAAGCATTAGGAAAGGCGTATTGATTGAGCAACACCGTCGTGCTAAAGTTTGCAAGGGAGACCTTGTAGTTTTCACCAAATGCACCAACGATGGTTCCAACTACCATGTCGTCCACCTGTGGAATGTACCTCTTTGTGTTTGTTTCTATATAGTAAACTGCAGTGCGTGATTTTTCCTGGATGTTTAAAAAGCCAGAAGCTGTGGGTATTAGTGAGTCTGACCGTGGGTCGTGGAGTATGTTGGGACCTAGGGTGAGCTTCTTGGACTGCTCTTCAGGGAGAGGAATCTCATCACCTGGTACTATCAAACGCTGTTCCGTTGTCGTCATCTTGGTATCCAATATTTCCACTATATTTAATTAAATTTCTTGAGATTTTTCTCTGCTTGCAATCTGAATGCTTTTGTCTTCAATAGAGGGGACAGATAGTAGAAACATATAATAGGTATCTCAAGCTATCTATATCTGCATCTATCATCTATAGACAAATTTTCCAAGTAGAGAGTCTGATTGTACGGCTGTGTAACACAAAGTAAAAAAAGACAATTTCAAATCACATGATCTACAGTCACATGCTCAGCACCCTGTTTTGAGAAAGTTGCCCAATGTCACGAGGGAGAGCAGAATCTTTCTAGCAATGGAAGGAAGTTCGAGCCTCAAACGGCGGCGGCTTTTGGTTTTACCTTTTGGCATGGTCTGACAGCCATTCAACGACGCTTCAACCATCATATATCTATCACCTTCACCGTTTCTCATGTTTAGAAAACACAAATGCTTTCGCTCGGTTGAACCCAAACAGATCGTTTCCAGAGTAGTACTACAAAAACCTTAAATGCAATGGGAACTATAGTAGACTTTAAACCAGATTCACGCCGTTTGTGGTGATCACAACGCCGAATGGAAAAGCGCATACCACGCCTTTATTCCATCGATAAGAGCGTTTGATTAGTAATTTGTGCTTCTTTTTCACCTCGGTAGCAAGGCGCTTGCTTTGCTTTGCTTCGATTTTCCCCTGCTCTCTCTCGCGTTACGGCCAATGCCCTTCTCCCCTGCCGTGCAACCCCCCTCTTCCTCCGTAGCCGCTGCAACCTTCCCGCCACCGCACAGTACAGTCTCACGCTCGCATTGTGCATTTTTCACAAAATCAGAAGTGAAGTGAAGTGAAGTTGAGAGAGAGAGAGAGGGTGAAAGTCACCCAAGAAGAGTGTCGGAACTTACCTAACTCTTGAGAGAGAATTAAAGAAGATCCACTATCAAAACTTGGTATATATATCCTTTCTTTTCATTACCCATCATCAAGTTCACTCCCGTCCTCCATCTCAACTCCGCTCTTTCGGTATTAGTTCCCATCACAGCGCAATCTTATTGAACCCTTTCTCGTTTCTGCACTAAGGGTGAACTAATACCGCTTAGCCAAAACCCACTTACCCTCGTACTTGAGATCTCAATCCCGTCCAAAGGCACACATACCCGACAGTGTCTCCGATCCTTTGCCCTTTGTTCTCTCATAAGCAAGGATCCATCATTGATCTCCCAAAGATTCACATTTGGAAAAGGTTTACGAAAAAGTTGCTTCGAACATCTCCAATCTCTCCTTTTCCTCTGTATAAATAAGTTCCCCCTTTTAGATACAGATTTTGAACAGATACATGCACATCACGATATAGATATCTCTCCTTGCATTTCTCCATCCAAAACACCCATTCATCCCTTTTTCTTTCATCCATCTAGAGACTTGGACATAATTACATCATACACTCAAGGTCAGCATGGGTTTGTTATCGCTTGGTACACCACTACACTGGAACGAATCCAGAGCTTTTGCTGAACACGTTAGGGAGAACGGTATAGAACAACTCATAAACTGTTTTAGAGCTGCAGAATTAAGATCTGGTGACAGATTCCTATGGGGTGACGAGGTTGAATACATGCTCGTCAAGATTGACGACGAAGATCGTTCTACCAAGTTGTCCATCGACAAGGACCATATCTTGGACAGTCTTAACGAGGATGGTAAGAGCTACACCAAAGCCTTAGACAATAACGTTCTGTTCCATCCTGAATATGGTAGATTCATGATTGAGGCAACCCCCCTGAGACCGTACGATGGTGATAGCTTAGAGGACTACTTCTACGTCGAAACCAACATGGAACTCAGAAGAAAGATAGCAATCGAAGAAATTGACGATCCAACAGTAGTGCCACTGACCCTAACCTCCTACCCTAGAATGGGAGTGGACAATTTCACATTTCCACCGTCCAAGCCAAACGGTGTTGCTTCGAAATCGTTGTTCTTGCCCGATGAAGTCATCAACAGACACGTGAGATTCCCAACGTTAACGGCAAATATTCGTCGTAGAAGAGATCAAAAAGTCACTATCAACATTCCTCTATACAAGGATACAAATACAATAATGGACAGGATAGATCCAAGCATTCCAAAGCGTAACCTGTTCCCCTTTCACGATGAAGAACCATTTATAGGAGCAGCAAAACCAGGCTTTATTTACATGGACTCGATGGGATTCGGAATGGGTGCCTCGTGCCTTCAGGTGACCATGCAGGCTCCCGATATCGCTCATGCAAGATACCTCTACGATTCGTTAGTTAACGTTGCACCATTGATGCTTTCCTTAACCAGTGCCGCACCTATCTTTAGAGGTCACCTTGCAGATCAGGACGTTAGATGGAACGTTATCGCTGGTGCCGTTGATGATAGAACACCATATGAGAGAGGAGTGGAGCCGTTGAAAGGTCACGCTGAACGAGGAAACACTGTCGATGATGCCAAGTTGCAGAGAATTCCAAAGTCGAGGTATGATTCGGTTGATCAATACCTTGGCGATATTTCGAACGATGGCTGTTCGTTTGGGTACTTCAAGCCTGAATATAACGATTTGGAAAGTCCAATCAATGAAAAAGTGTTGAATAAACTCATGGAGAATGGGTTTGATAAGGTGTTGGCTACACACTTTGCCCATTTGTTCATCAGGGATCCAATTGTGATCTTTAACGAGAGAGTTTATCAGGACAACAAGGTTGAAACGGACCATTTTGAAAATATCCAGTCTACAAATTGGCAAACCTTGAGGTTCAAACCACCTAACCAAAGTGCAGTTCCAGGAAACAAAAAAACCCCTGGATGGAGGGTCGAACTAAGGCCAATGGAAATCTCAATCACCTCTTTTGAAAACGCAGCATTTGCCACCTTTTCCGTTCTGCTCTCTAAGGCTATCTTGAAGTACAAGCCAAACTACTACCTTCCAATAACAAAAGTTGAAGAAAACATGAAGACAGCACATTCGAGAGATTCGACCATCAATGGAAAGTTCAACTTTAGAGTAAACGTTGAACCAATCTCTCAGGATGCAAATATTGAAAAACTTACGTTGAATGAGATCTTCAACGGTTGTGACAGCTTTGAAGGGTTTGTGCCAATAGTGAGAAGATTCTTCCCCAACACCAATTCCGGTCCCGACTTAAAATTAGACATGTATATCAAGTTGGTTTCCAAAAGGGCTTCCGGTGAGATTCCATCCACTGCCAGGTTCATTAGGGATTTCGTGCTACAGCATGAGGATTACAAAGGTGACAGTATAGTCAGTGAGTTGATCAACTATGATTTGATCTGTCTGTTGAAGAGACTCACGGATTATGATCATGATGTTATAAAGTTGTTCTTTGGTGAGGAGATTTCAGCGTGGATGATCGCTAATGGTTACTAATTTGAACTTGTCTATACACCTCTTAATTATATTTTTGTTTTCTTTCAATTCTTCCTTACTTTTTTCTTCTCTTTCTGTTGTTTTTGTTGTTGACGGTTTGCATATAACATTGGTGACTAGCTTTGTTCTCATCGACTGTTGTTGTTCTATCTGTCTATATTTTCACTTTTACTTTTGCACTCATTTTTTTGCACATTCTCTTTGTTCCTCTTAGAGCCACGTATACACTTATTTCTTCTCCAAATGGTTTCTCCGTGTTTACTTCTGTTGTCGGTATGGCCTCTTTCTAATTTATTAAATAGCTTTCAGCTTATCCAGATACCTTCTTCAAAAGAATCCTGAATAAAACTCCCTCCTGACAATCCACCAGCCTCAAATGGTGTTTGAAGGAAAGCCCGACAGCCGCAGTTCTTTTCAATAGCTTATTCTTTGCTAATATGACAGCCTGGTGTAGGCCACTGAGGGCTGGCCACAGAAGGGGGTTGGGAAAACGGTTTGTTTCGAGAACAAAAGAATTGGGGCCTCTAGAGCTTCAAACTGAATTCTTGTGTTGCTTTATTTAAAGATACAAGGAGCTTGTATAAATAATGAAACTCTTGCAGATGTCTCGCTCCCGCACGGCCAGAAATGACGTCACATGCTTAGACCCGAGATCTAAGATCTGAAAACTGAGTGTAGATCTGTCCCCTTTTTGAACCGCTGGCAAAATCGGACAAACCTTATTTCCCTGACAGGCAGAAGGGAGATCAACTGGGGCCTTTACACTGCCGCGACAGCCACCCCTGTGGTTCGAAGGGTGCTGAGTGAGCCAGTGGGCAAACACTTGCTCGCCTTTTATCTATGCTACCCAAGTTCAAACAACTCCGCCATTAGAAAACACAGGATAAGTTGATAAGCAGGCATTAGTTGACCACTAAATTGCGAGTTTCATACCTTTCGATAACGACTTATTTCTGCATTTTAATCACCATGAGAAGCTTTCGCTCCTCTCCCCAAGAGACTTCAATGCTTCCCTATCACTATTGTTGAAGGATGGCATCCATTCCGAAAGACACTAATATGACGTCGAACTTTTAACTACACTGGAACTGTAATATGTTTAAAATATTGAATGAAGATGTTTGTCGGATACAATTGGATTCAAATGCTTGTGCTCGGCAGCTTATTTTCAAACAGCATCAATCATCGACTTGTGCTTATTCTTGCTCGTTTCGATTGTTATGCTTCTAACTCTGTGTTGTATGTGGAATGAGAGGGATATAATTAGTGAGAAACCATGTTTGGGTTCTTCTACAAGTGCAGTATGGGTTGGCGTTGAAAAACTTATCATTTGTCAGATGCGTTTAAGCATCATAACAAACACTCTTAGCAACCCCTCTTAGGCTTCCTGGTGGCCGTTATCATAACATCAATAGAAGAATCATACATGCCGTTCAAGCTAAGTTTTTTCCATCATCACTGAAACCTTACAGGTTTACCTAAAAGTTCGAATAAAGGAAGATGGATATGTTTTGCGTATAAAATGAAATAAGCCCAAGAGAATAATAAAAAACAGACATTTGAGAGAGCGATACAAAAAGTCGAGGGGAGACAATAAAAAGATAAGAAAGAACAATGAGGTGAACAATCGTATTCCCCGTTGATCAAATATACTGCCCTGGATATCCAAAGGTAAGCTACTCTTTCAACCAGAGTGAGGCACCATTCGGTATCCATTAGGTCAGGGTCCAAATACAGCAGACATTAATCTAAATAAGAGAAGCTTCAGCGTTAGCTAGGTCTTCCTCAGACAAAACCTCTTCGGTCTTCTCCTCAGAGACGACAACCTCAACTGGCTTCTCCTCAATGGATTCTTCTTCAGCTGGCTTTTCTTCAGAGTGTTCTTGCTTCTTACCGTACTTCAACCAAATCTTGTGGTTCTTCAAAGAGTGAGCCTTGATAGCAGCAATCTCTTCAGCAGACTTACCTTTGAAGAACTTGTCAGAATCTTCAAGTTCAAATGCATGCCATTTCTTCCATTGCTGGGCCTTCTTCCAAGCCTTGTGGTTTTGGAAAGACTCGCGCTTCTTCTCATCGATTTGATCATCGGTCAAACCGGCAAAGATCTCATCAGAGTCTTCCAATTCGAATGCGTGCCATTCCTTCCATTGTTCTGGAGAGACTTTGTGGTTAGCTTTCAAGCCACCCTTCTTACCTTGGTGGTGCTTCTTTGGCTTGAAATCGTCAGATTCTTCAGACTCGTGTTTGAAGTCCTTCTTACCTTGATGCTTCTTTGGCTTGAAATCGTCTTGAGACTCGTGTTTGGAGTCCTTCTTACCTTGATGCTTCATTGTTTTGAACTCTTCTTCAGACCCATGTTTGGAGTCCTTCTTACCTTGATGGTGCTTCTTTGGCTTGAAATCGTCAGAATCTCCAGACTCGTGCTTGAAGTCCTTCTTACCTTGGTGCTTTTGATGGTTGATTCTAGCCGGTCTTTGAGAAGAAGGTAGGTTGTCATCATTGTGGAATCTGATTCTTCCAGAGTGTTCAGAGTTGTCGAATGCATCGAAACCCATGTGATGAGGAGGGTTGTCAACTGAAACTGGGTTAATGACAGCGCTGTGGTAGCCCAAGTTGTAGGATGTGGATGCAACATCAGCAATCATCGACACAGCAACGTAGGACAATAAAGCGGCAGAGATGAACTTGACACCTCTGCGGCCCTTTTCGTACTTGGACTTGATGGCGTAAAGCTCATCGATTTCCATTTGGGAAGGAGCGGTTTGGGTGTATTGTGGTAGGACTGATTCTTTTTCAGACATTGTGAATTGTCTTTTAAACGTTTATTTGGTGTTTGAACTGTGGTATAGTTTGAACTTAAAGAGAAAAGAGAGCAAAACAAAGTGTTTTACAGTGATATATAGAGGTTAGAGTAACATTGGGGTTTATCTATATATATATATACGAATGGGCTAAATTCAAAGCCACCGTATTAATTGCGCGAAGCCAATGACGCTGCTTGGTGAGGGAAGCAAAATAATGCGCGCAGGGTTGCAGGGGAGAGACGGGGGCGTAGTTTGCCACAGGGAGGCCCCCGACAGAAACCCACAGCGGGCGGTACTGGCAAGGCTTTTTTTGAAACTATGGCTGTTTCGATTTCTGTCATGCAACAGAGTAGGATTCTGTGTCGGTGTCTGTGTCTGTGTCTGTGTCTGTGCCGGTTTCGGCGTCTAAGAGTGCAGCTGTTTTATCTTTCCCATCTGCTTTCTCTTGGCTCTCTCCCAGGACTACCTACATAGACCCATCTTTCTTGCCATAATGTTTCGATACCCCTGCTGTAACTCTCCATACTATCCATCGATTGATTGACATTAATCCAATAGACAGAATAGGACGACAAGCCAGGTAAGGACATCTATCCATCGAAACATCCAGAGCAAAAGGATGGCGCAGCAAAGCACGCCACGCTAAAAGCTACAGCTAATCAGAGACGGATAAACCTTTTCATTTCTCATTACGCTTTTTCTTTTTTTTTTTTTTTTGGTTTTTGGGGCGCACTACTTATATTTTAAGCTTTTTGGTTTCCCGAAATAAAACAATAGGAGTAAAAAAACAATCTCAAATGCCGTCTGACTAGTCGGCATCTGAATGTAACATGGGTGGATGGATGCACGCTTTGAGACCTCTCTTTTACTCCTTCTCTTCTCACTGTGGACGTATATAACCATACGTCAGGCTCATCAGGGCAATTACATGCAAACCGCCAAGTTTCAACTCTGCTTTGGCCAGCAAAATTCATCAGTAACGGTATTCTTTGTGTATCGTTGGAATGCCGATGATACGTTTTTGCGCAATCGTACATTTTCGGTGGCTAATAAAAGAGAGACTGAAGATAGGTTTGTTGAAGTTGAATAAATCTTGATTCTTGATTCATGGCTTACACTGCATAAATCAATTACATATTTATTTAATTTAAAAGAACATATATCAAGTCTGTATAACACAAGGTAGACTTAACTATTGTCGATGGATGGTCCTATTGGATTTCCGGCTGGTTCAGTCAAAGGCTGGAATGATAGTCAGAAACTGGTCTCAACAGTCAACTCGCGTTAGTCTCGGACAGGCATACAGGCATGACT
>JAJLWO010000144.1:0-23837 GCA_030570775.1 Ogataea pignaliae | reverse complement strand
GAGTACACACCAGCTGGCTCCCTCGAGGAGACAGAGCTTTGGCAAGATTCGGATTCTTATTCTGCATCTCCAAATGCAACAGCTCCAAGGACGTATGCCCTAAGGCAAGTGAGATGGTCACCGTGACAAAGAACGAAATGTTCTCCTCGTACCCAACCGTGGACGCCTTTCCCAACCGGCCTTTCTGTGAACAACCCTTCAGAAAAGAATTCCCTTTTGGACCGCCAAACAGAACGATGTGCAGCAGATCCCTGGTGCTCCTACCATAAAAGACGTCACAGCAGCCCTTGGTAAACGACTTTTAAGAACTGCCGCAAGCCGTATTTTCAAGTCACAGGGGATCACGTTAAACACTTCTGCTCCCTACCCCGTCCAATGTTGTCTCTTGTTGGTAGATGCTGTGACAGATACGTCATCCACATGATGTCTTTTTGGCGAGCCAACACTAGCAACGTTGGCTACCTGCCCCAGCCGCCCGAAACGCTTACCAAGAACAAAATGGAATAACCTGACCGGCCTGCGTTCAGGTGAGAACACCAGCTCTCCATCAATAACCAACTGCCGCTGTAGCAGAAACATCCATTCCATAAAAGTCGTTGGGCGATCAAAGGGCAGAAAGTCTTCCAGAAAGCAATCCCCATTGAAGTAGAACCCAGTAAGCGTCAACATAAGCATGACTTTCTCTGAACGGTTCTGCCAGTCAATGGCTTCCAAGCAGCCAAAGCACATTTCAAGTGTGTGAACATTATAAGCTGGTTGTTGTCCATCACGATCCAGTCGAGGAAAACGGAGCAACGCAGACGCCAAGGAGGGCGACGTTAGGATTTTCCCGAATCCTTCACGTCTTTTCAACCTTCCAGACACACTCCAAAGATACACATCCAAATCCTCTGATTCCAGGGCTGCAGAATAACGCAGAAAGCTTTCAAAACCTTTGTACGCAGAGATACAATCCGTATGAGACCACAATTGTTGCATTTCGAGAGTTGGACACTTTGAAATGGCACGTTCCTTCGAAAGGTAGTTGTCGATGTCCTGCTCCAAGTAGACGAAAGACTCCACAGTCGTGCTGCGGAAATTGACGAGCCTACGCATCAAGTCGGGCTCATCTCGCTTTCTTTCCTCCTTCAGCTCTTCAATCGACACATAACCTAGAACCAGGTAAGTCCATATCACAGTGTACAGTACATGACAACCAGCATGGTCATAACTCCTATGGCTTCTGACAAACTTCAGGGACCGGCAACTGCTTAGAAACTTCTCGTTGAATTTGGCAAACAGCACACCATACAGCCATTCCTTTACATGTATGTTGTAGAATTGGTTTACATCCTTCCCACAAACATAAGATCTCACCTTCTCCAGTGCCTTCTCCTCAAAAAGAATGCTGTCGTTCTCGAAGAATACGTCTGTCACCAATTTGGGCGCAGTATCAACAGGAGAGCTGTAATCACCGCTAAATTCATCATGGGAGGGAGAAGAACTTGCCGAAGTAACACCACCATAGTCAAACAATCTGCCTCGACATCCACAAATGCCGTCGTTTGTTCTTCTGTAGCATCGTCAGACGATGAAAACAAATCACAGGAAGAGGTACTGTTCATTGCTTCTTGAGTCAGCTATGGGTATGGAATAGTCATTAAGAAGTTCCCCATACCTACACTTACTTCTTGCGCCACTCCGTATGGGTGAAAAAAATGCGGGACGTTTTCAAAATGTGGCGCATAGTGTGGCACAGTTCTCTGTGCAACGGTGGTTGATCTAAGGAAAGGAAGGCCAAAATGTAGTGCTACGACCCCTCTTCGTTTTCGCCTTGGTCTTTAAGTCTCAACCAAAAAACTGCCCTCCTCCCATTTCTCTAACGAGAACTGATGAGATATACGCTACGGTACATAATAGCAAAAGTCATCCTATAAAAGTTCTAGTTCAGCAACACACAGCAACGCAGCACCAACATGTTTCCCTTATCAACCCGATTAGTAACGAGGGCAGGCATGATGAGAACCGCGATGCCCTTCATGACAGGACTCAAAATGCCCGACCACATAATACCTCAAAGATTTGGGAAGGTACAGCTTCAACAATCCTACCGTAGTTTGTTTATTCAAACTCAAACAACGCCTAACGAAAATGCACTCAAGTTTCTCCCATCAGACTTAAAGATCCTTCCAACGCCAACAACCCCAACGCTTGAAATCAACAGCATCAAGGAATCCTTGCATAAGTCTGAACTTGCCTTAAAACTACTCAGTATCAACGACAAGTCAATCAAATCGATACTTTTTGGTTACAATTTCATAACAATAGTGAAGGGTTCAACCCATCCGTGGTCGATACTCAAACCAGAGATATTCTCAGTTTTAACGGAACACCTCAACTCGGGCCAGTCTGCTCTCAATTCAAAGTATCTATCACAGCTTCAAAGACAGGCACAGGAGGAAGAAGACTCGATGTACCTTGAGGAGGATACCGAAGGTGCCGAGGAAGACGAAGAGGGTGAAGTCATAGGCTTGATACAGGAGCTACTAGTGACGAGAATCCAACCTGCCATCCAGGAGGACGGAGGAGACATCAAGTTTGTTAGGTTTGATGAGGATACAGGAACGGTGTTCTTGAAATTGATTGGTGCATGCAAGAGCTGTTCCTCTAGCGAAATCACATTGAAGAGTGGAATAGAAGAAATGTTGAGGTATTACATCGATGAAGTGAAGGCAGTGGAGCAGATATTGGACGACGATCATGTCCATGATGATGCTGCAGTGCCATCCAGTGTTACAGCTAGTGTTGGGGAAATGCCACCTAGTTTGTGAGGGAGGAAAAAAAGGGATGATATTCATATTCAGGGTTTTGGTTCCAGCAAATTACATTCTCTTAGATGAGAGTTTGCCCTACAGTTTTTCGAATGCTTTTTTTGATAATATATTTGTATGTTTATGGGATTGCCAATGGTCAGAAAAACAAGCTTTCAGTCATTCATGTCAATGCAGAGACAACGCAGTTTACCAAGTTGAACCCTAACAGTATAGGCCGGTGAAACGAATATAGGACTGACGCTTGCGATTGAAAGGGATAAAGCATGTATTTTAAGATAACGAGTTTCGCCTCGGCTTATAAACAACTTTACTGGAATGTGACATGAGAGACTAAAATACTACAAAATAAAATGGTAAACTGAAAGATTTTATAAGCGGATAAAGTATTTAAGAAGAGAGTGAAGAAGCTTGAAAATTTTTGAACTAAAAAAATCTATCTGAGGGTATAAATAAATAAAATGAAATGATCAGAAAATCTGACATACCAAGTAATACAATCTCAGAACAAGTTGTAGAATTGGAATTACAAAAAAGAAAATCAATCAAGGAACGTTTGGTTAAAAGCTACGACACAGAGGGAATAATTGGCGACTAAAAATAAATCTGGAACTGGGAAATACGAAAGGTACCGCACCACAAAGCGCCAAAACCAATGAATGAATTGAAAACAAATGACAAAGGGAGACATTGACTATGCAATTAGATCCAGGATGTAACATGCTCTACCAACCACAATCAATTGGCATAAGGACTGTTGTACATTCCAAAAGGTGGATGTGGAGGCCCATGTATTCCTCCTCCTCCTCCTCCTCCTCCTCCTCCTCCTTTATATCTATGTGGCATTGCAGTAGGAGCGACAATACCAACGCTGATATCACCATCTGGACTTCCGCTGCTACCTCTATAGAGCAGCTGCTGTTGGTATAAAGGCTGATGCTGCATTGGAATCCCAGTTTGATGTGCGGCTGACGAAGGGGGTGGGTACGGATAGAACATGTATGGATTGTAAGAAAGGAAGGTAGGCATTGTTTCCTGCTGTTGATGTTGTTGTTGATGTTGTTGATGTTGATGGGATTGGATCTGGGTTTGATGTTGATGCTTTTGGCTAACTGCCGATGACGGTTGTGGCAAAATAGCGTACGGATGCTGTATCTGATGCTGATGTTGAATTTGTGGAGGCAGTGAATTCTGCTGCTGCTGCTGCTGAATTGAAGAAGAATAACTCATCGTCCTTTGACCATAACTTTGGCTGAGAGAGTTGTAAAACCCACTCAAATGGTTTTGGTTGTAATGATGAACTTTACCCTTCTCATACTTGATTTCCTTACGCTGGGCAAAGGCAACATTTAAAACATGATTGTAATCTAACTGATGTCCGTTCATGGATACAAGAGCTTTACTAGCATCCATTGGCTGTTGGAAGCAGACAAATCCAAAACCTTTGGATTTTCCTTCATCTGTAGAAGAAACAGTGTCGTCGTCATTTGGTGAGCTAGACTCTTCGGTGTTATCATTCAACTCGTCAAATGATGATGATGATGTTGCTTTCGATTTCAATTCGTTCTTCTGATACGTCATGATTTTGGCTGAAGCTATTGGCCCAAAAGGAGAGAATAGCTCGTACAAGTTTTCATCGGTGAAGTTGAAGGGCAAGTGTGTAACGTACAAGTTTGAATCCTGGTATTGAGGGCCAGCAATTGGTAGTCCTGTTGTTGTTGAGATCAAGTTCGAATCGGCAGATAAAATGAATGGTGATGGTGGTGGTATTGGTGGCGGTGGTGGTGGTGGTGAAATCGTTGTAGACAGATTGGGCACTTGCCGAAGATCCAATGCTTCCATCATGACCATTTGAGTCTGCGCTTGAGGGGGTGATAAGATATCCTGCTGGTTATGTGGTGCATAGTCGATACTGAAGGTGTTGCTACCACTCAAGTTCTGGAATTGGAATCTATCTTTCTTTCTTTCTGCTCTTCCAAGTTGAATGTTAAAGCCAGATTCAACCTCGTATCCATCCATTTCCTTTAGTGCAACAGTGGCATCATCATGATATTTGAAGTTAATGAATCCATAACCTTTGGTTGAGTTGCTTCTTTCCTTATCGTATGGCAAGAAAACCGATTCAATCTCACCAAATTTTGAGAAGAGCTTCAGCAATTGATCCTTTGTCATTCCTTCAGGAAGATTTTTAACATACAGGTTAGTGTAGTTGGATTTTTTGAATTCCAACTTTTTCAACCTATCCTTCTTTGATACATGATGATTCATAAAAAGATTGTTACCATCAACGTTACGACCATTAAGATATTTGATGGCCATATTTGCCTGTTTCTTGTTGGCATAATTGATAAACCCATATCCTTTTGAAATCCCATAGTCATCATAAATCACTTTGCAAGACTGTATTTCACCATAAGGTTTTAAAATGTTGTATAGATCTTCTGATGAGGTAGATGGTAACAGGCCTCTTATGTACAGGTTGCCAGGGAGTTGTAACTCTAATGCCTCTTCGGTCTCTATGACTTCATATATGGCTTCACCATCAGGTACTGACTCTTCCACCATGCTTATGAACTGATCTAGAAGCTGTCTTTGGTGAAATTTGATGAAAATTGAACTGAATTCACTTGTACCTCTCAATATCTCAATGTCAGAATCGTCCACCTTATGTTCTTTGTAGAACTTTTGTAGCAGCTTCTCGAGATCGATCGCAACATTCTCATCAATCTTGAGAGTGAACGACTCACCTTTCTGTTGTTGTTTGGTGTCGGTTGGTTCTGAGCTGTCCTTGCGCTGTAATTGATATTCTTGATGTTCTTGATGTTGTGATTGTTCAACGGTTGGTTCAGTGGAACCGGCTAATTCCGGGGAAGTCATTCAAGTGGTAATTCTGTGCGCTGCCTTGTGGGTGGAAAAAAAAGTATGTGTCACAGATACTGTTGGACTGACTTCTGGCTCTCTGTGGTAGCAGAAGATTTAAAAGATACTTGGTCTGGTCTTTATATATCTATCCCCGATGGAGTTAACAGTATTGTATTCCATAGAAGATGGTTAAATTGATCACTTTAGATCCAGAAAATCTTTGACAGTTGAAGAAAAGGAAGAAAATGTGTCAATCAATGTGTAGAGGGGTCTAGGACTCTAAAGAAGACCGATCTTATATATCCATGCGGCAACGTTGAAGATCCTTTCGATAAATGATGACAATCAAAAACTTTCAGGGATGACTATGATAACGATAGAAATAAAACTAGATGTCAAGAAAGAAAGAAGAAAAAAGATTGATGGAAGATTCTGGAGAGAGGCAGAAGAAACACCTATAGTTTGAAGAAAGAGACGTCTTCTTCGAGAGATCCTAGTTTGGATCTACCTTTAGCGCCGCGGTTCTAAATCTCTAAAATTGAGTGATTTGGTTAACAGATCTCGTCTTCAGTGTCTCTAGCCAGACAGCCTTGTGTAGTCATTCAGTAAGCCCATCATCACTATCGTCATCATTTTCATCATCATCATAATCATAATCATCTGTCTGGAGAAGGTTCCCTACTAAAGCTGTCAACCCGTGGCAGGGCCGTGTATGTAGGTAGACAGGGTAGGCCTGCTGCGCACTGCAGAGCGTCATACACCCATCCACCCACGTCTCCTCGCTGGCTTGCTCTATTCCACGCCACGCCACGCTACTGCTCTTTTTGGAAGCTGGCAACGGGTCAACTCAGGTCAGGCGATGTGCACACCATACGGCTGGTTTTTTTTTTTCCTTTTATTTCTTTGCTGTTACCTTAACGTTGCTGTTGCCCTACCCTAAAATTCACCGGAATACCCCACGGGATTGAAAGCTTTTCTTTCTTCTCGGTGACTTCGGCTCGTTTTATTTGTGGTCTTTTACCATGTTACCAGCAGACCTAGTCGGTGCTAGAACTTTGTCTGGATGACTCGCCCTCCCCTATCATAGGGTGCTTCAGTCCGGGGAAGACGGCACACCTTCAGTTGGGAGTCACGCGGCTGTCGATGGATGCCCTCCCCGGTGAGGGGCTCCTTGCTCCCCGGTGAGGATTAAACAGCGCATACGGTATATGCATGTACATATATATGTATGTATATCCGACCAGCGGTGATACGCGAGCTAGAAAGAGACCGGGAAGAGATATATATTTGACACAGAGAAACGGACAATTTTTCGGGGCCGGATGTTGGTGGGCACCTATCATCATCTTTCAGAACGAAGGACTCTTCTTATGAGGTAAATTTTAGCTACAGCAACACTACGTGAGTGAGAGTGAGAGTGGGTGAAGAGAGAAATGGAGAATGATTGCACCTGGTGTGCACTATGGTGCCAATATTGTTTTCCGCCTTCTCCGCGTGGCAAGAATATGCTGTTGAAAGAGTGAAGAACAACCACCCCTACTGCTCTCGGGCAAATAACATCGTTCCGTGTGTGATTCCAGTAAAAGAAATGCCATTTAGAGCAGACCAGTCACTGTGTTGGACAGATAGAGAAACAGAGACAAAAGTATGGAATCGCTATCTTCCAGGGTGACTCCGGACAACTTCGGGAGCCAACTAGAACAACTTGGATAATGTATATATATATCAACCTATTGGTATCCCAAGAGAAAGAGAGTCCTAGAACCTCCTTGCCTGTCTCTTGAAAGCTACCCATTTCCTCTACATTCATTGTCATTCATCCATAAAAATGGTGATAGCAGCGAAGCATGCTTGCAGAAGAGCGAACGAGTTATAGTCAAAACTCACTCTACTCCTTATCCTGACTTGATGCCATCAACGATGTATTTTTCGTTCATGTGATGGTACATTTATCAGCGCTCTGTAGGTTTTATAATACACTTAATCAGTTTAATCAGTCAAGCATACTTTGGTTCTTTGAGAAAGGTTTTCGTAAGGTTGGATGGAGCTGTGCGCAGGTTCTACTTCCTCATAACTTGAGATTCATCATTTCTTTATCACGATTATCAGCTTCTACGACACCTCACTGGAATTTTCAAAGACACAAGGGCATATGATTGAGATTACTATTAAATCATTTTTTGTCAATGAATGGCTTTTACTCCAACAATTAATCTAGTGATTTGATTGGACTATTCGTGAATGTAGAGCGCCCTTTCTCCCTCGGTGATTTCTTGCTCACTCGGCAACTTTTCAGCTCATTAGCTAAACCCTTACGTAACGCATTCACGAGACTGCAAGTAACGTTATTCGAGATGGCACACGCTTGTTATTTTGCTTTTTGATAAGAGAAGAAAAATTGGTATCACAATGAAGATAAAACAAGACACTACAAAGAGAGGAGATGAAAGGAGGGAGAAGTAAGACAACCAGTAAAAGGAATAAAAGTAAGAGAAACAGAGAGAGAGAGAGAGAGAGAGAGAGACTAAAGGGACTCGACCAAGACACACACAATGCTCGTACACAAATGTAGTTGTCTATTTTCAAAGGTTCTGACCAAAAGGTATATGAGAACAGAATAACAAAAGAGAGGATGGCCACCATTAAATATACAGCAAGACTAGGGAAAACACAGGTTATAGCGAAGAAGAAAAAGCGACAAACTTTGGGAAGGAAGAGAAAAAAAAAACATGAAAGAAAGAAAGCAAACTAGTCACTTCATCTTTTGGTATTCTCTTCTCCTCTATTTCTTAGCAGCAGTAACCTTCTTCTTTGGTGCAACCTTCTTTGAAGCAGCAGCCTTCTTAACTGGAGTTGCGGCCTTCTTGGCTGGAGCAGCCTTCTTTGGAGCAACAGTCTTCTTAGTGACCTTCTTTGCCACTGGCTTCTTTGTCACTGATTTCTTTGGAGCAGCAGCAACCTTCTTTGGAGCGGCAGCGGCAGCAGCCTTCTTTGGAGCAGCAGCCTTCTTTGCAGTTGGCTTCTTTGCCTCTGGAGATTCTTTGTTCAACTTGATTGGACCGGATGGACCTTTTGGTTGTAGGAAGTAACCAGCAGTAACACCTCTCTTGATGGCCAGGTTGAATTGAGAGTCAAAGTTGGTTGCTGGGGTTGGGAAGTTGGCAGAGATGTACTTCTTTATAGCTTGACGACTATAATAAATTGAGATGTCATATGCATGCAGCAATTGTTAGTATCCAAGCACAGTTTTGTTGATTTCATTCCATAATCGTAGCATTTGTTGGTTGCTAATCAATTGGAGAATCCCATGTAAAGGTGTATAAGACTTACCTTGAACCGTTTCTTTCCTTCAAGGTGGTGATAGCGGTGATGACAAGTTCTGTATTATAATCATTTTGATTTTTATTTTGATGGTTAGTATTTATGGTTTTGATCTCTTTATCTCAAAAGAATGAAATCATCCTTTAAGATTGACTGACTGTCTTGATAATGTTTAATCAAGGTTCTGTATTAATCTATTGGGCAAATGACACGTACCCTTGTAGGATTTCTTTGGTGCAGCAGATTTGGTTTCGGTGGACATTTTTAGAATGAGATCGGGTTATGGACTGAATTAGTTTGATAAAGGACTAATATGATTGCTTTGGAATGATAAAGGAAGAGAAAAGAAGGTGATTTTAGAAGAAGAGAATCGAAATAAAGTGGGGACTGGAAGGGAAAGAAGTTGGAGATGATATGGGAGGGCATGTGTCCATGTTTATGTTCTTTTTGCTTTCCTTCAAACTTTTGACTTTTTGCTGATGAAGATGATGATGATGTTGTTGTTGTTTTTTGCTGTTGCTGTTGTGCTCTCTCTATTCATGGGGCTGAAATGGAGTGCAGGCGGGGTGTGGCACAGAGAGTTTCAGAAGCGTCGATGTGGCTGCACAAAGAAAAGCTGCAGATGCAACACCCTTTCTAACAATAGCCTCATTAAATATAAGGTTTCCAAATAACGTATATACGGCTTATGGTCATTGTATCTCTAATTTCCATGCAGAACGCGTCTTACTGCATCTGCAAATGTGCTAAAAACGTTGCGTCGATGTTGTAGTTTGGGTCGATTTTAAAAAGGCACCCCCTCCGCGTGCTAAAAGTTACACATTTCCCTGTGTAAATTGTGGCATGTATCCAGCGCGGTGTACATGGGAGCACCGCTATGATTGGACAAGCCTCAACTCTCTCTTTCTATTACTATACTACACTACAATGGTTTCATTCAGCACCATGTCAAAAATAAAAAGAGTGAAAACATCAGATTTAGCAAAAGTAACAGTTGAGCCCTTTGGGAAATATATACCAATGTCTTCATCAACTCAAGGCCAGATGTTCTAATCAGTGTTGCTATTACCTGTAAACCTATCCCTCTCACCACCCTACTGTAAAATCATTCCCTGAAGAAGGGGCGCCGCTACCATTGGTGGTATACGTTGAAGAAGTGTCGAATCCGGTTGTGGGAACAGTCTCTCCAATTGGGTAGTAATGGGTTTGATTCACAACCTGTAGTGGATGCTCTAAAGGCTGCTCCGAATCGTGGTGGTATTTGTCATCAACCTGCGCTCGAACGTAAGGGTATTTCGAATACGTTGCACCTCCATCCTGATGCTGTTGTAGTGGCAACTGTCCCTGTATCTCCCGTGAGAATGGACTTGCCATTGCCATTTGTGACTGTGTCTGTGTCTGTGCCTGTGCCTGTGGAAATGTAGCCTGGCCTTCCGATACGCCTTGCAAGAGCAAATGATGAGGCTCCGATGATTGTGATGGAGGTGATACTGATACTGAGACAGGCGCAGTCAACGACGAGGATGTAGCCGCTTGTGATGCCGACTGTTGTTGCTGGTGTAAACCCTGATGTTGGCACTGCTGTTCAAAGTTAGGCGTAGGGTTAAAGTCGTGTCTTAACTCCTCGAGACTTGGAAGAAACCTGCTATACTTGGCAGAACTGTAGTTCTCCAACTGCTGTGTATTGCCTATCTGGATTCCAACGCCTGGATGGGATATGAAATTCAACGAATTTTGAGTTTGAGATTGAGCATTGGACATACTGGAAGAATTGGTCGCATTAGCCACAGTGCTATGCTTCGATTTTGCAACACTATTGCCGAATCCACCTTTGCCGTTGAAACTTCCACTTGTCAGGACAGGCTTAACATGAGAATTTGAGTTTTGTCCAGTGCTTACGTCTGACATATCGCTACGGCTCGAAAGCATTGCTGCCTGCTCTTTGAATGGAGGCTTTGCTGAGACAATCACATTGATGAATGCAGGGTCAAGTCCTGTATCCGGACCCAGACTTTCGATGTACTCAAACATTTCAGCACCAATGAATTTTCGAGTCAATTCAAGCATCTTGGCCTCATCCTTATAGATTTCCTCAAGAATATGAAGAGAAACTTCAATCATTGGCCATGTTGTCGACTTGGTTTTGAAGTAGGTATACCTGGTATCGATCAAACGTATAAATTTCTCCAAGCTTTGCCTTGCAGTGATGGCCACCTTTTCATCAACAAAGTAGACGAACGGTAGGAGAGAGATAATACCCTGGTAGATGCTATAGATAACATTCTGCGAAAAAAACAACGTGTTGCAATTCTTCATGATCTCCTCGCTTAATTGATATATTCGGTATGCATCCTTGAAGCACGCCATCCAATCATCATATGGGTTATAGTCTCCATTGAGAAACATAGATGTTTTTGAATAATTTCCCGATGTTATGATGTTCGATAGACAAGAGGATATTCTACCCAAATTTGTTTGATGTACAATCAAACAAAGCTGATGGAAGTATGTTTGGATCATCAAAGATCCATAGGAGTTCTCTTTCAACTCCTGTGGTAACGAGCCAATGTAAATGTCCAACAATGATTCAATATGCTTATTCACGCTGAAAAATGCAATCCCCCTCGTTGCCAAAGCGTTGGCCTTCTTCTGCTGATCTGAAATCTCACCAATCAACTCAGATAACCGTATCAAAGTGAAAAACAAAGTCGCATTCTTCTGTCGTGAAGAAGGTGCAGGAATCTCGTTTTCGTCAGTATCGTCCATGTCGCGTTCTGTAGGCATCTTGACCGTACACGAGTGCAAGTTGATTCTAAAACTTCTAGAAAATGACAATGCATAGGTTCTATCCCTCGTGAAAAGCATCCAAAAGATTCTCTTGTAGCACCTCTTTTCATCATCAGTTAGCGAAGTTGATGCCTCGTTATCCTTATGCATTGAGAAGGAAATGGCAATGTCAATGGCATCAGATAGGAAACTGTCTGCCGTTTTGTTCGTCAAATTGTCAAATGATATTGAACCAAGCATTACAATGCTTGCTATCAAAGGAATGGGGTTTCTTTCGACCTCCGTATCATACAGAACCTTTGCTCTGTAGTATAACATACGCATCTCACTCAGATGGGTAGAAACTTCACTTCTGTAGTGGATACGACATCCCATGAAAAGGACACATCGAAGAAGTAGTAACGATGGTGGATTGTATAAGTCTTCATACTCTCTGAGAAACTTCTTTCTATTGAAAAGTGGGAAAAGGGGATGATAGTGTTCCATATATGCTGCAATGTAAAGCTTGCAGTCAGCTGGGGAGGGAAGATCAAATACACCACTTGCATGTAGCGTTTGGAGAATCAAACGATCTGGCGCTTGATCCGCTTTGGTGGTTTGGTGGGCCCAAAAATCACCAACCTCCAGCTTTATAAAGTGAAACGAAGATAAAGAGTTGTACATCTGTGCCATCTTAGACCTATCAAGTGGTCTCTTAAGAACTGATTCTGGGTCCAACCTTATTGCATCTGATGGTGTTTGCGCTGTCGTCGAGGCAGATGATGAAGACAATAATGGTTTTCCAAAGTGACTGACTATTGGATGTTGTATGGTTGATCCTTGGGCGGACTGTATTGACTCAGATATCGCTGTGGCGCTTTTCAACGGGTCTTTCCTTGTCACCTTTTGACGTTTGCTTGCCTCTGCTGACTTCAAGGTGCCACCTTTCTTCGCGGCAGCCTCTCTCTTCTTACGAGAAACAACGATACATTCAACTCCAAACTCAAAGCAGTTTGTGCATTTTTCTTCCGGATAGTTTTTCATTGTCACATCACATCTGACTTTTCTCTTGTTACAGGTGATACAAGCCTTTGGTGCTCTTGCCCTGTTGTACTTGAAATAACCATTGCTCGCTGCTGGTTTTGATGCATCGCTCTGGGGTGGAGTCGTGACGATTTCTGTCTTGCTAGATCGCGAATGGTATTGATCATCCTGTGATGGGTGGCATTGTGGCATATTCTCAGAAGACACAGTTTCCGATGAAGCTGGTGATAGATCTTCTCCACTCATGTTCAATCATGGGCGGGGAAAATATGAGATGTGTGTGAAAGTTGCTCTTACAGAGCAGAAATTAAGAAGTAGACGAGAGGAGATTAGAGGGCAAAGAAACGGCCTTCGTGGAAATTGTCCAACTTGTAAAACCAATATGAGAGACAACCCGTACAGGTAAAGCTGGTGAAAAGTATGGAGAAAAAGACCCTACCTACTACGCAACGTGCGCTTTTCATGCATGATGGACGGGTTCTATCAGCCTAGCCTATTGATGTGTATATATCTACACTTATCAAGCCATCTCCAAAGACAAATCACCTGTTGGCCATGAATCTGGCTCGATAGTCCAACAAGAATAAGGAAGGAATTGAGAAGCCATGAAGGATCTTCTTCATAGAACGAGGAAACAAACAGCGCAAATACTGCAACAAGTTTCGGCAACTACACATTACGCATGCTCACCGTCAACAACCCTCTCTGACAACTATCTTCCTTTCCCTGTGAATTCGAGCAAGAACTTCCAATGGTGTCCCACGATGGATTTGATTTCTTTTCAGTTCAATGAAAATACAATTTGGATATACAGATTGAACAACGAGAAAGTGTGGACTGTCCAATTGGATGACGAACAACAAGATCAGACAGAAGAAGTGGAGATTTTATGTTGGAGGCCTGACGGCAAGATCTTTGCCTTGATTTCCAATCTCGGTACAGTAAACTTGTTTGACTCCAACACTGGAAAGGTGGTATTGAAGTTTAACTTGAACAAAAATGTTGAGAGTTGCAGTTGGTCCAGTAGGAAGATTGCGTTTGAATCTTCCAGTCAATTTGAAGGCCTCTTTGAGGTTAACCTTTCCAGTTCATTAACCAAACTCACTCCCTCCATTAACTCCAGAAAAATGATCAGTGATAACGAATTGATTAAATGTGACGACTCTCTCTTGGATTTTTTGCTAGTTGGCTCTGAACAAGGGGTAATTTCCATTATTCTGTATGGTATATTCACCATTGAAGATTACCAACTTCCTCAGCTGCAGTCATCCTACTCCACCATACTTTCAATACAATCATCCAAGGATTTACACTCCCATTATATCATGGTGGAAAAGGAGGATGGGTTATTCATCATACAGCTCGATACAACCTTTGTCAAGATTTACGGTTCCTTATTACCAACCGTCTCGCTAACATGCTCCAAGCTAGTGGGACTCTTGACATTTTTGAAAGAAGCAATGGGAGGACTAGTGTCCGACTGTAAACCCTTTATGGATTACACTACAAGAATTACTGCATTACTAAAGGGAGAAATAGAGGGTGAAGACGGAACTGCGAATGGTAGCTCTGATCCAATGTTCGATTTGTATGACCTGTTACTGACAGGAATGATGTCCGTTCCAACAAAGACTTGGATTACAGATTATTTGGGCGATAGAGGTATCAAAAGGTGGACCAAACTGGGTAAACAGTATTTTGAGGGCTCCAGGAAAACTATTTTCTACGACCTGATTCCTGCAGTTGAGCACTTGATTATCCACTTGTCCACTTTGCTTGGCCTTTCTAAAAGAAAAGAAAATGAACAACAATTGGGTCTAAACGAGTCGTTGTTATTGGTATCTAATGAGATTGCCTCCAACTTGTTCAAGTTACTCCATAGGCTGATTATCAAACTGAATGAGGAGCATAAGGATTTCCAAAGTTTTATAGGATGGCTTAACACTATATTGTTGGAGGTTACAACGGACGAGAAAACAGGAGAAGCCATCCAAACAAAGAGAATAATTCAGTTTTTAACTTCTGGTATGGGTGGAGCGAAAAAAGATGATGCGATATTGAATTTTTTCCAGCAGCTAGAGTCCACGTGTAATGATTGCTTCAGCGTGATAAAGAGCAATATGAAATTGAGGATGGATTCATCTGTGATACATAAGCTGAGCGATGTTGGTTCGAACGATTCCAATTTTTCTCTTTACCAAGGCGAACCCGAGAACGCATCTACGGCTGTTGGATTGATTCTTGTGTTCCGAGACACAAGCATTGAGCTGATACGGTTCAAACCTGGTGAATCTAAGCATCGCAAGTACATTTTGCATCTCAAAGCATCAATATTTGGCTGTGAAAGCTGTCAGATCACCAAGCTTGAAGGTTCTCAAATTGACCTTCACCGATTTGCATTGCTTGTCTCATACAGGGCAAAAGACTCATCGTTGGCTTCAAGTGCAGTCCTTGTCGTTGATGTTGATAATATTTTAATGAATGAAGAGACTCAACTTGAAATTACGGAAGAGTTTATTTTGAAAAAGCTTGATTTCAGCAAAGCCGACAAGGATGGCCGCGATTTTTTCACGCCATGCTACATGTCTATCAACCCTTCCGCTTCCATGGGATGTTTACTCGACTCCACTAAGAAAAGATACTCCTTTTTTGAGATCTGATGGTGATACACTCTATCCCACCAAATATATCTATGTAATTACACCTAACGACATATCCTTCGCTCTTTTGGTGCCTCTCGCGCGTTAGCCTATATCTTATCGTAATATTCAATCACTTTTGTATCCGGATCAAAAATCGCCTTGTTGAATGCGGAAAGGTCAATTCTTCCGTCTTCTGGCCGGACGGAATAGCATGGTTTCAAAAACTCCTTGTATCCCGTTCTGATGGCTTCGATAATTCCACTATTAATCTCGTTACCAGATCGTAGGCCGTGTCTGGACAGGATGAGATTGTCCAGGTAGTGTAGATCCTTTATTGCTAAAGGAGGATGGCCCCGAAGAAATGCTTGGAACTGAACGAGAGCTTTGAGCTTGATGTTAAAAAATCTCTTCTGCGGCAAAGGAAGACCTGTCAAAGAGGGCTTAACATTCACTTTCAGAGACGGGGTCTTCTGCTTGATTGGTAACTGAGCTCGCATATATTCACGCAACGTAGAAAGTCTCTCCAAGTCATCGCACATTCGAGACTGACTACTCTGTTGTGACCCACGCCCTTCAATAATTTTTGAATGCTTCTCCTCCCCTTTTATTATAGCGGTAATGGGATGAGTATATGGCGTTGAAAGCAATTGATCATTCTTTAACTTCTCGTAGTATTTCCTTTTGAGCTGATCACCAGGTGACTCAAAAAGCTCAATCTCATGATTAATACTCACCAATCCACCATAAAGTTCCACCATGATTTCCTTGGACTTCCTAGTCCTGATTTCCCATTGAACGAACCGTGCCAACCAGGGCGGCTGTACGCTGCCATGCGCAAGATGGAATTTGACGTATGCTTCTTCTAGCAGCTTCATCACTGAAAAAGAGTCACCGGTGGATTGAACCCGCAAGACAACATCCTGGTATGTCTTGAGAGTGCTGAGTCTATCTCGTAGTTTGTTCTTTCCCACAATAGGAACTTCAAATGCACGATGTAGTCGGGTCTTGAGTCGTTGCTTCGTCAGTCCATCTAGTGGTGTGCGACTGATGGATCTCTGAAAATTCCTATATACAAGAATCAGTGATGATACCTCTGTTGAGCCCAAACCATTCACCATTCTGACATACCATCAAAACTAGACAATTCTTCTTTTCTTAAGTCTTGGCAGTTGAAATACACCTACTTGAAGTTAAAGAGTCGTTTGAACCAGACAGTATCTGGTCTGGTGATTTTCGTACAATCAATCGGTCTGATGGTGGAACAGGATTGCACAGCCCCGTTTAAGTCACCTATAAAGGACAATTTCACCCACACCTAAAGAAAAATAAGGGTAATGAACATACAAACAACTGGAATCAACTCTTCTTTCCGTCATCCTTTCTTAACCAAACCTGTCTATACTTATTAGGTACCAAGCACCATAGGAACTATTCAGCGTTTAGGAAACTATAGCCACCAGGATGTCGTCGGTGCCAAAGTCAAGTCTTTCAAACTTTAATCAAAACAAAGAGAATGCGTTGAAAGCCAAGCAACAACAGCAACAACAACAACATCCTAATGAAACACACCAGCACGAAAACAGTCTTGCTCCTTCAAGAAAAGCTCTCACGAGGGCACCATCGTCACACTTGTCACTTACAAGAGGATCTTCTAAGACGGCACTACGAACAAAGTCGTCGAATTCTATACCTATTCCTCATGGTTTTGACTGCTTTGAGACGCAAAAGTCCCTACAACAACCGCAAGAGCCAGCAAATCATAATAAGATTAGAAAGATGGTTACACAATCTGAGGTTAGCAAGATAGGATCAGAAGAGGTGAGTTCTAAAAGGTTCATCGTTCCAAGAGACTCACCAGTTTCAGTGTCTGTGGAAGTCTCAAGCCAGCGCAGGAAAAACCTAGACAACACAAAACTCGTCCGAGAAAGTCTCATAAATGAACTGAAAGACGAAGGAGAATTTCTTGATGAATCGTCCTTTTCCTTTGAGAAGTTACAGTCTGACCTCTTCGGTAGAAATGCTAGTCCATCTGCTATGCAGGAAGATGTGGACGACGACGATTTAGAGATTGAATATGTTCCCGAGAGAGAGCCAGAAAGGAGATATGTTCCTGATGGCGTACAACCTATACCTGAAGGTATATTAAACGGTGTCTTTTCCAATGACTTTGATGTGTTTTCAGAGGAGGTGGATGGTTTTAAAGATCCACTGGAGTTAGATTTGAGTTATCTCAACACTAAGGGGGATAATGATAACGATGGAGAAGACTTTGGACTGAACATAGGCCTCCTCAAAGAAGACAGCTTTGAAGAAGATGATCTCAATCTAGAGTTCCCTGAGTTTGGGGAGGAGAATGAGGCCAAGAAACTCAAGTCATTGTTAGAGTTCTATGATAGGGAAATGAAGCAGAAGAAGCCTATTTCTCTCTAAGTGGTTTATTTTACCCTGTAAGAACGCTATTGTGAGCTTGCAACTTTTCTTACTTTTAGTTTACCACTAGTATAATTGATCGCCATTTTAAAAAAAAAATATAGTTTCAGTACTGTGAGGAATCATTTGAAGACTTGCAAGGTGGATGCTATTGATATGTACACGGTTCAGGGAGCAGTTGATATAGCAAATTTTCTTCAAAACTAGGCACTAGCATGACAATATAGAGTTCTTTTTGAGCCCTAAAACAAGGATTAGAACCATCCTCCAAAACTAAACCAACCAGCGCTCTTTTCTTTCTCATCATCCGTACCAACAGCTTTCACTTCTGTATCGTTGAAGTAAGAGTTGAAGGACTTTGGCAAATTCTGCTTCGACTTCACGCTAAACGAAACACTACTTGCCTCTGCATCCTCATCAATGCTATCATTGACCGCCTTAGTAGTGGAATTAGCAACCCCATTCACGCCGCTTTTCCCATATGAAATGTCCAAAACAGACCTCAACTTTGTCAAATCGTTCCTTTCAATGAACCAATTATCCTGAGGGAACTCGATCTCAACACCAACATACAACTTCCCGTTGGTGTTTGAATTTCCCTGAATTGGCATTCCTTCATCTGGAACTATTATGGAATCGCCAGGTCGTAGCACTTTACCCGCTGGAACAGAGATATACAACCATCTGTTTTCTAGACTCTTCACAAGCTTTCTATTCTTGAATCCACACAAAGCATCGACCAATGGTATGCTTATCTTTGTGTACAAATCAGCACCATGCCTCTTAAAGGTTGAATGTTCTGTAGTCTTATAAGACAAGGTTATATCACCAGCGGCCATTCCTGGGGCTTCATCTGATCCTCCCTTTAACGTGACCGAACCCACACTTGGCGAACCCTTTGGAATGTTGAACTCTAACACCTTTGATTCCTCCACCACACACTTGCCTTTGCACTTTTTGCATGCATCTTTGGGCCTATAGTAGGTTCCCTTACCCTTGCACAAGGTACATTCAACGTCGTGACGTATCATGAAGCCACCCATGTTTGAAATCTTGGATTTTGTGCCTGTACCATTACAACCAGAACACTTCTGAAGCACTGCTGATTTCTTCGCACCTGTTCCTTTACAGCTTTTGCACAATCTGTTCCTCGTTGATGACATCTTGATGATCTTACCGTTGTACAAATCCTGCAGGGTGACGTCAACGTTGATCACTGCATCCTCAGTCTTCTTTGGCTGGTCCCTACCGTTTGCTCCTCCTCTTCCTGCACCGGCCCTACCGCCCCCTCCTCCAGCTCCAAAGAACCTGGCAAAGTCATTGGGATCAAATTCGTAATCCGTGCCACCAAAGGCCGCTCCTGCAAATCCAGAATCAAACTGTTCTTCGTATCCTCCTCCTCTGGACCCATCAGTTGACCCATACAAATCGTACATGTTTCTCTTCTCCTCATCAATTAGTGTCTCGTACGCATGACTAATCTCTTTGAACTTTATCTCTGAATCGCCTCTTGATTCTTCAGACACTTTGTCAGGATGGTAGAGTAAGGCAAGCTTTCTGTATGCTTTCTTAATCTCTGTTGATGATGCCGAAGAGTCTATTTCCAGAATATCGTAAAGAGATGTTGAAGTTGGCATAGTACGATGTGTTTGTGCTTTGTGTCAAGTGATAATATGTTGGGGGAAAGACTCTAAAGAATGATGGCCTGCGATGCAAAAAAGCTGTGCTGTATTGTATAATGACAGAAGCGTGATGTATTATATTCACGCTGATATGGATCGATTAGATATCTGTATTTCTTCTGAATGCTTTAGAGGGCGACAAACCGCTCAATTACCTTGGATGTTAAGATCTAGATCGAAGGATACGAAAGATATATATAGAGAAGTTGCCGATGTGTAAGTAGTATAAAAGAGAGAAAAAATAGATGAAGAGCTTGGTAATAGGAAGCGTTGGGGGTCAGTCGCACAGTATGCGTCGATCGACGCCTTCCTTGAGATATATCTTCTGCTTAAAACATGGATTACAATGCTTACAGACTGAAGAAAAGCTACAGGTCTAAAGTCAATTGACGATAGGTAGGTAAGCCTGGTATTGAAAAAAAGAGAATATAGTGAAATAAAAATAAAGAAAGATCTGGAAAGTGAGGATTCATCGGTAGCAAAAGAGAATTCTACTCTAATCATAGATGCATACGAGACATATACATTGGTGAAAAAAGTGTAATTGAGAAGCATCAACGTAAGAAACCTTTACGAGTCTTTGTAGGAGCACTACTTTGGATAGGTGTAGGATCAATATGAACTGGTTTAGCCATCTCAAGCTCCTTCTTCTTTTCTTCAAGCATCTTGATTTGCTTCAATAGCTTATCTCTCATCTCTTTGTGTTTTGCAAACAAGTCTGCCTCGGTCTCTTGAAGCTTCTTTTCTTCCCTGCTCACCTTTTGTTGGAAAACGGCTCTCATTTGTGCCTCCATTGCTGCAAGTTTGGCTTCGTGTAATTGTTTTTCTTCCTCTTGTTTCAACACTGGGTCAAACTCGCGGAAGACTGAGTTGTCCTGTTCAATTCCCAACTTTTTCAACTTTTCCGCTCTGTAGCTCTCGTACAAGCCATTTGCGGTTGTTTCTTTCAATTCTTCCATGAAAGTTCTGATTAACAACTGTCTCAACTTGATGAAGTCACAGTGATCCTCATTGTCGATCTCAATGAGTCCCCATGGATATGATCTACCTCTAACCATTCTTCCATCCGGAGTTTGAATCTGCTGAGTTGAGCCAACAATGGCAAATGGTGATTTGGCCATGATCTCCTTGTTGGCAATTCTGGTGTCCTCGTCATCATTCTCATATTCGGCTGGAGTGAAAAGCTTGATGCCTTGATTGTTGATATCATCAAGAATTCTTTGTTTGAACTCGGCAATCTCCCTTTCGGTCAAAGTATCTGACTTTGCAATAATTGGAACCAAATTCACTTTATCATGCACTTGTTTCATGAAACTGATGTCTAATGGTTTCAATGAATGTCCTGTTGGTTCGATGAAATACAAACAAGCATGCACCCTGTTATCAACAATGGTGGATCTGTTTATCTTAGTTTCAGCTTCAAGGTACTTGTCAAATCTGGTGGATATTTCTTCAACGATTGGTTTCCAAGAATCTGAATTATTGACGGCATCTCCAAATCCAGGGCAATCAATTACGGTCAGGTTGAGCTTGACATTGTTTTCCTCAATTTCTGCGCTGACGGTTTCGATCGAAACTTTTATAGGTTGTTCAGGATCTGGGAATGTAGCCTGGGGATGTTGTTCAATTGAATATAGGTCGCGATTGAACAATGTGTTGATGAGTGTGGATTTACCTAGACTCTTTTCACCAACAACCATTAGGTTCAAACCAAACCCTCTCCTGATGGACTTTCTGTGCCACTGTTTTGGTAGGTTGGCAAAACCAACATAACCGTTGAGTTTACGCCTGATCACTTTAACATCCGAAGTGCTTGTTCCGTTGTTATTTGTGATGTCAGCTGGAACTGCTGTTGGAGCCACCTCAAGCGTTTCAACTGGTTGGGTAGATTCTTGTTCTATATTGAGAATTTTATATGTTAGTATATCTAAGACTGTGCAATGACAGATTTACCAAATAACGCGTGTTTGAGTCGAACAAAGCAGATTGATTCAAACACGTCACGTCGCCAATCCAGTTCAGGAAAAGTAGACAAAGGCAAGAACTGTGCAAAATTGGGGACGGGGAGGGGGGCTAAGTTGAGCAACATACGTTCGACAGTCATTTCTATATTCTTGTGTATATCTGAGCAGAGATATAAAGATTGAAGGGTGAAAAGGGGAAAAAGAAGAAGTGAACAGAAAGTGGGATCCAAACAAATAAAGAAGGCTTCTCAATGTGTATACATACACATTACACATCCACCTTCACATTCACAGGCAAAACGTGTAAGGAGAGGAGAAGGTTGGATAGAATGTGCATTACGTAGTGGATTATGCAATAAAAGTGTAGTGTGGCCTGGACGCGCAGACGCAGACGCATGTGTAGTGTAGTGTAGTGTAGTGTAGTGTAGAGGATGGAAACACAATCCAGACAGGAAAACTGGCAACTACTGAAAGATAGAAAGACCACAACCATTGATTAAAATACTAAAATAAGACAAAAACAGCATTATAATAGAAGCATTGAGACTATTTGTGTTCTTTTGAAGCATCAGTAACTGTGCACAATGAGTGAAGATACATCATACCCAAAGGAGATCCTCAAGCTTCTTGAAAACGGAGCTAAAGCCTATGCCGAGAAGAATTACGATCGGTCCGTTGAGTTTTACTCAGAGGCTTGTGAAACAATGAACCTTTCCACGGGTAAAGACGATCCAGACTTGTTATACTTGTACGGTAAGTCTTTGTTTGAGAATGCTGTTTCAAAGTCGGAAGTTTTAGGTGGGTCTGGGTCTGACTCTGGATCCGGAAATGCAAAGGGGAATAAGAAGAAATCTATTTCAAACCAAAACACAACTGACAATGATGATGATGAGATTGATGAAAATGATACAACTGATAATGGAGCTGGAAAGGAGACTGGGCTGTTTCAATTCAGCGAAAAATTGGCCGAGGAAGAGGAAGAGGAAGAAGATGAGGAAAACCAAAAAGATGATCAATCTGCTCCTCCTCGGGCTGAAGCAGATGAGGATGAGGGCCGTGGTGAGGCAGATGAAGAACAGGAACTTGATGAACAGGAAAACGATGAGCCAGAGCAAACTGATTTTGAAGTTGCATGGGAAATTTTGGATCTTACGAGGTCAATCTACGAGGAAGCACTACACAATTTGCAGCAATCAGAAAACTCAACTCGTACAACCCCATACTACAAATCAGACCGACAAGATCCTAAAGAAATCAAAGATGATCTAATAATAACGACCAAGAAACTATCTGATGTTTATGACCTTCTAGGTGAGGTGTCGCTTGAGACAGAAAATTTCAAACAGTCGTCTCAAGACTTTGAAGTTTTGGTAACCTTGAGATCAAAGCTATACCCCTCTTATTCTGGTCTACTTACGGAAGCATACTATAAGCTATCCTTAGCATGGGAGTTCCAAACGGATGACATCAATTCCATCAGAACGGCAATAGATATGATGGAGAAAGCGGTGGAATCAATGAAGTTAAGGTTCGAACAGCCAGGCGAGAGAAAAGATGCAGATTTGTTGTTGGAAATGGAGCAAAGATTACTCGATTTGAAACGAGGCGATGCAAAAATCAAGGAAGAGAAGGATAAAATCATGATGGGGATTTTTGGTGGAATAAAACCAAAGCAAAGAGATGATGCTGTTAGCAATGAGACAAACGATCGGCATAAGGCTGAGACAGAGAGAGAGTCCGAAGCATTTGGCCTGGCAAGTATCAATGCCGTCCCGACAATAAACGATTTAACATCTGTCGTTAAGAAGAGGAAGCCGACAGCTTCTCGTGGAAGAATGATTAAAAAAGTGAAGAAACATTAGAAATATTAGCCCTATCGTCTCTGTTGCATAAACGAAAATAGTAACTACCTTCTGTCTAGCCTTCGCCTGAAAAGGACGTAAACTTCTCTCATTACATTACACCCACACCCACATTTTGGAGGACCAATAAAAAAACCAAACTCAAAACAACATAGAACACAATCAAAAAAATACAGCCCAACGCGGGGATTGAACCCGCAACCTTGTGATTAAGAGTCACACGCTCTACCGATTGAGCTAGCCGGGCTATTTCGACCAGAAAATTGATTAAATTCAACGGGAGCTAATATATCACATCACGTGATAGGCAACCGCGTGATTAGCGGCACGTGATTACCAGTTCACTTTACTTGTCTACACAAATTTAAGTTCACTGTTTTTACCAGTTCACCTCGCTCAAATTTGAGCGAACGAAAATTTGTGACGAAAACAAGACAAATAAATAAACACAGAA
>JAJLWO010000143.1:0-23895 GCA_030570775.1 Ogataea pignaliae | reverse complement strand
CCCCCCCCCCCCCCCCCCCCGGCCCCCACTTTGTCTGCTGTGCCTGCCCCTGTTCGCTCCAGCGGTGGAATCCCCTTCCCTCCCAACAAGTCCCTGCCTCTGTCTGCCACTGCCACTACCACGCCCCCATTTTTTTTTTGGGCTAGGCCGGAGTACTCAGAAGGCATCCCCAGTTCTCCCGCCTGCCTGATTGCCTGCCTGTCCCCATGGGCAGAGGACTATCTATCATCTTTGACACCTGGCAAACACACTAAAGGCTAATATCAAATCATCATACTTTTTTTGTCTTTTAGGAACAGTTTAATGAAATGACCAATGATAAACAGGCTGGGGGAGAGCAATATGCATTTTTCAAGTCAAACATGCTTTTCGTCCCCAGTAGCAACCTGTGCTGTTCTGATGCCACACCCTCTTCTTTCTGGGCTGGGTGCTGGGGGTGGCCGGCTGGCAGGGCATAAGTGTGCCCCATAGATCTGCTCCTCGAGGAAGACGTAGCTCACCAGGCCAGATCTCATCTCTGGGCTGTGCTCCCCACTGAAAAACCCCATCCCATAAAAAAAATGGGCCCCTGCTCCCATTATCCCCATTTTCCTGCCATGCCCAACTGGGCCAGTTCTCTTTTCCTTGTCACATATCAGTATATAAATAACCTTTGATTTACCTTCAATTAGTCAATTGGTTTTGATATCTACCAGACACATTGTTATTTTAATTGAATCATCAAAACACAAGCAATTCACTCACCAAGCGATTCAAAATCTAACTTCTACGCCTTTATCGCTCTAGCAATCTATCTATAATCATCGCCATCATCCTTAAAATCACAAAATGAAAGGAACATACTTTATTTCAGCAAGTTTGGCTCTAGCCGGCTCAGTGTTGGCTGCTTATGACCCTAACGCCACCGGTGCAGACTACTCCACTTTGACTCCAACGGGTGCCGCTGAAGGTAACACAGATCCAACTGGTACCTACGGTATCTATGTTGAAACTTTCGACTCCGACACTTCAAAGGAGATGCTTAGAAAGAGAAACTACAAGCTGGGCTCCCTAGGAATCATGAACAAGCAAAAGCTCAAGTCGAGCAAAAATTCAAGTAAGAAGCACCAAGCCAAAATCAAGTCCAAGTCCAAGTCTAAAGCAACTGCTACGGCAAAGGCCAAGGGTAAAGCAGCAAAGACCAAAGCCAACTCACCAAAGACAACCTCCAGTCCAAACAAGAAGGGTGTTAACAAGGCTGCCGTTGTCACCCAAATTGGAGATGGACAAATTCAAGCTCCAGCATCGGGCGCCGACCAGTCATACAACACCGAGATGGTGGTCACCCAGATAGGCGATGGTCAGATCCAATTCCCTGCTTCTCAAACACAAGTGATCCCAACACCTCCACCAGTGGCTCAAACCACATCATACCCAACCCCTTCATATTACGCCACCCAATATACAGACGGTCAGGTTGAAGTTCCAGCTGATGCGCTTGGATCAGTTGACGATGACGATTATCAAGGTGTCTGGAGTGAATGTGGTGTCGAGGGTGAAACATTCACCTTTACCATCTCTGATGGTATCATGACTGACGAATATGGAAGAATTGGGTCGATTGTTTCAAACCATCAACTACAATTTGACGGTCCACCTCCTCAAGCCGGTACCATCTATGCAGCAGGGTGGAATATTGACGATGAAGGACATTTGAACTTGGGTGATCAGGATACATTCTACATCTGTCCTCAGGATGACTATTTCAAGTTGTACGATGAGAGTATCTACGATAACTGTCAAGAGGTTCTTATCAAGATGATCGAACTAGTCTGCTGAATATGTTGATTTTCTTTCCCTATTTTCATTTATACTACATATTGTTTTGCTTATTATCCTTGTTTTCTGATCTCAAATAACCAAATATTATGCCGTGTCCGTGTCTATCATAAACTTCAGTCAGCTATGTAACTTTTTGATAGGAAAGGAAAAATGTGTAAAAAAGAAAAGAAATTTACAGAAACCAAGCTTCCATCAAAATTAAGGAAATCGTAAACTAGTGTAAGCGCTACTTACTTATCACAGGGAGATCTTGACGAAAGCATCATCAATCTTCCAACTGATCTCCATCCAATCGTCCAACTGCAACTTGCACTTTCTATATATGCATTGCAAAGTCTTGGAGTCAATACCTCTGGTAGCTTCCGACTCAACAATAAGCAGGTAATCATACATCACCAGCATCTGCAACAACTCCGATTCATTCTCCGGTAACTTGTCAATGGAAATCTTTGAATCGGAAAGCTTGATACTGTTAAGCAACTTCAAATCAGGAAGCTCCAAAACATCCTCCTCCACATCTTCTCCATCTTCATCAATAGCAGCAAAGTCATTTCCAACCTTGCCATTGTCCTGCTGACGCACCACCAGATCCGCTGCCACAGCAGCGGTAGCAATGGCAGGAGACGACGCATCATCACCAACCCCGCCAACGTTGGAAGAAACCTCAGAACCTTCCTTCGTATCAATCGAAGACGAGAAATCAGTGTTACTCTCCCCTCCAAACCCGGACCCAGACCCCGACCCCGAGCCAGAACCAGAACCTGATCTGTTCAACTTATCCAAATAGTCCAATCCAATAGCACCACCGGGATGTCTATCGCCAAACCTCTTCCTTCTAACCTCTATATCACTGATGTGTAACTCTGCAAGTGCAATGGAGACGGCATCTAAAAGAGTCAGGCAGAGAGTAGTTGATATCGTCGGAGCACTCAAACCGTATAGGTTCTTCTCGCTCAGTTGAGATGGAAGCTCAGTGTAGAGCAAGGAACAAACCTTGTCGTGCGTTGCCAAGGGTGAATATCTCGTGCATGTCACAAGGATTACAGGGACAGACTTTGGAACGTGTTGGAGCAAGGTTGTTAGTTCTGGGGATTGGCCAGAAGCGGAGATTAGGACTAGAGAGTCGTTGTGCTCTTCTCTTATTATTCCCAGGTCACCATGAAGGGCTTCTGATGGATGAAGGAGGGCAGAGTGGACGCTAAGCGAGTTCAGCGTTGCCACTGTCTTGTTTGCAATCTTGAAGGATTTGCCAATTCCAGAGAGGATGATCTTGCCTCCTTGGTTTAAGGAGTTGTTAAGGATTTGGAGGGACTGTTTCATTTGGGTTTGTGAGAATTGTGAGTTGTGGTACTGCTTGACCAGGTATGAGATTGCCTTGCTTTGGTTTGTGAGGATCGTTGTCACCGACTTGAGAGCAGTGTCGAGCTGAGGAGACGAGGGCGAATGGATGTGAAAGGAGAGTTCTGAAGAGCGCCTTGACATTGAAGTCAGTGGGGCTTTCGACTGGTGGTTCTGGCTTTGACTCATGGCTTATCTGTATAGGTGTATGTTCCAAAGAGTCGTAGCTCTATACTTTATCTATGTACAATTCGTACACTCTTATGGAAACGATTGGTTGATGATGAAGGATGAATTTGGCGTCTTTTTGAACGAATTCCGCAGAATTGGGTGAGTCGCCGAGCCGCCTGGAAGTTGTTGATTATTGAAGCGCGAGCTAGCCAGGTGGATGATAAACTTCCAACCTTTAATATTTGTCTCTCGAAGAGTAATTGAGCAATGTTGATGTTCGACGTTGGATAAAAGTGGAGAGAGATTGTTAGATTTTATAAGTTTGGAAGTTGCTACATAAAAATGAAAAATCAAGAAAAGATTAGATATTTCTACTTTAGGGGTTCGAGCTCCAGTAAGTCCTTGGGGCTGGAGCCGTTTGCCATATTCGAGAGAATCACCGAGGAAATTCTCCAGGGCAGGGGGCAGCACTGGGTAGGAGCGTGGTGCCCTCCCCCATGTGCGGCGTGGGCAGAATTGATCCGGGTCAAACGGCGGCCTGCGATCTGCAATCTGCCGGTTTCTTCCCTTGCCACCTCGATAGGCCACCCGAAGGAGGGCAGCTTCTTGCTGGGAATGGTGAACAAAACAGGAGAGCAGACGCATCTGGGTATAAGGCAAGCCAGATAGAGAAAGCTTCCATTGGCCGGGATCAGTAAGCAAAATAGTTAATCGTTAATGGAACGAGAGCTGAAAGAAAGAATGAAAGTAAGTAAGCAGGAAAGTGGCGGAGAGACACATCATGCGGGCGGGGGTGTGCTGGGGGTGCACAGCAGCGCAATTTGCCATTCAACAGTGCTAATGTTATACACGGCTGGCTACGCAACAGCAGTTGATTTTACTCCTTCTCCTATTACATCAAGTCTTTCTATTCTACATGATTGATTGTCCTAGGATGTTTACAGTACCATAAACTGAATATCGATTGAATTGGAGGCAAAATGGGTCTCCCATTCCATTGGTAGACCACCCTTTTCACCCCCCATTCACAGCCGCAACTGCATGCAATCGCAGTGGTTTCCAGGCAATGTCCACGTGATAACGCGCACACAGTCCTTATCCCTGACCCTCCCTGTCCCTTCCCCCGATGCCGCCCACCTGCAGCAGCATGGAGTGCATATGTCTCTCGATTTACCCTTATGTCAGATCTGTACTAAAACCTTGACTAGATTATTTTCTCTTTTAACCTAACAAACCATTATATTATAGATCGATCATTGAAAGAAAGTCTGATCAGAATTAGGTTTAAATTTCTTGTCACCACACGTCCTCTTGGAACCTACCGCTTGCCTTCATACCTTTCAAATGACGAATAAAGTCCTGAATGTCATCAAACCTGGTCTTCATGAGCATCTTCAACGTTGTTTTGACAGCCTTAACCATACCGTTACTGTTGGATCCACATATATACACCGATGAACTCCTGTTGAAAACCATATCCATAAAAACATCCTCATTTTGCAGGATCTTATCCTGCACATACATCTTGGTTATACCAGATGTAGCAAGTGGTCTTGAGAACCCTGTATGCATCTCAAAGATATCTATAGGATACTCCTTTTGAATCTGTTCCCATTCTTCCTTATACAGGAAATCTTCATCTGGTCTACGACATCCAAAGAATAGAACAATCTTACCTGGATTTTTCACATCTCCACGCTTGATCTGTTCCAATCTATGCTGGATGAATCCACGATGAGGAGAAACACCAGTACCCGGTCCAATCAACACCATTGAACTCCTTGGATCCTTTGGTAGTCTGAACGTTGAAGTACGCACAAACACAGGCAATTTGGTCGAATCGTTGTATCTCAATGTGGTTTTAGCCTTCTTATTCTCATTGTTGTAGATGTCGAGTAGATTGTTGGAGCAAACACCCGTTGTTGGATCTTCAACCTTTATCGTCACGTGTATGGATTGTGGATCTTTCAACGATGAGGATGAGATGGAGTAAAAACGTGGTTGCATCTTTCCCAAAGATTCAACCAACAGCGTAAATGGAACGTTGGTAAATGGTGTAAAGTCTGGAATCATCAGGAGTAGGTGAGATAACGTGTACTCCTTATTAACAACAAGGTTATAGAAATCATCCCTTGGAAGTGAAGACAGGCCAGTGATAAATTCAGTGGTATTTTCATTTGGTGAGAATTCAACCAGTGATCTTAATAAGCTTCTTGAAACTGGTTTTGTGATGGCCAGATAATACTGAACAACTGATCTATAAGTGGTTGGACATGGGAACCATGTTTGTCCAAGCTCAATCGATGGATCAAGAGAAGAAAAATCAATGACGGTATCTGCTTTTGATTCTAAGTCAAACACTTTCAAGAAGGCATCAACCTCGTTCAATGCATTCGAAGGATAAATGCCAACATGGTCACCAGTCTCGTAGCTTATTCCAGAACCTGAAATGTCTATTTCGGCATGCAGGACTTTTCTATCGCTCTCTTCAGAGCACAAATTTCTAATGTTTCTAACTGGAGCAAAGTATGGTTTCTCCGCTGTGAATGGGGACTTGTCAATATCATCAAACGAAGTACCAATCTCACCCTTGGCAACCTTTGCACTGGATGCTGCTTCGTCTAAACTCAACTTTCTAATGCACAACGAGGGAACGTACCCTATGTTATCGTTGGCTTTCAAGCGGCATTTCTCACCAAGCTTAGGAATGACAGCGCTTGCCCAATCGTCAAAGTCCTCATCTTGCATCCCTTTAGCACCATCTCCTTCTCCATATGGTTCCATACACACACCACCAATACGTGACACAGCCTCCTTGAAGTTTCTAGAGGCACGCTGGTATGCATCGTAGTGAGATGAGCCTAAACCAAACAGTGCAAACTTGAACCCATCGCCAAACCTTGTGGCACCATTGTCGAAAGTTAAACCAAGATGTGTCAAGAACTTGTACGTCTCAACTGCATTATCACACTGGTCACCATCACCATAAGACGAGATAAAAAAGATGAGTGTTTTCGTCGGTGAGAGTTCGTTCCAGTCTGATGTTTTGTATTCTCCTAGATCTGCAATGGGGATAGGTTTGGATGTAGGGTATGCTGTCTTGAACATCTTGGCAAATTTTGAGGCAAAAGTCTTCGCTGTACCTGTCTGTGTTCCGTACAGAATGGCAATATCACCATCCAGCTCGTCTAATTTTTTAACGATCGATTTTCCAGATGTGCTAGGAAGCTTCCCGTCTGAACCGTAGTTGGAGTGAAGTTGCATTGGCGGTCCTCCACCTCCACCTCCGCCACGGCCTCCTCTTGAACCGTTCTTTTGCATTGCTGATGATACCACTGATATTGATCTGTAATTCAAACTGGAAGAAACTAGTTTCCTTTTCAAAGGTCGCGAGACTCCTGATTGTACCTCTTGAAAAGCTTTTAGTATGTTGAACATGAGAGGGTACGTATCTCTTGCAGATGGTATCAAGTTAGAATTGGGTCTCACGCCGGGGAGGAAAGGTGATGCGATTAACCTGACGAGTGGAATCAATGAAGTGTTTATATAGTATTGTTCGGCTAGAGTTCGTTCCCCTTAAATGCTGTCAAGATGGAGATGATTTCGAAAAGAGATAAATCACCGAGTCGGTCCTGTGAGGGAAGGCAGTGAGTGAGGAGGGACGTTACACACGCATGCATGCAGCCCTGTAGGGGAGTTTGCCGAGATCGAAAACCCCGAGGACAAACATGGGGTAACAGCACAGAGGAAAGAGAAACCGTATGTGTTATCGGATTTACCAGACAACTCCAGGTTAAGTTTTAATTTATATTTTGTATCTACATTGACGAAGCAAATTAGTCGAAAAAAGTCGCAGATCAACGAACGGAAACGATAGTTTGGTTCGACATCATCTGTGGTGTATCCAGAGGTTAGGTGAAGAGCAAAATACATAGTGAGTGTTGGAAACGATACCGTTTCCGTTCGTTGATCTGCGACTTTTTTCGACTATATATCGAATGGATTAAAGTGTATCGCACTGCCAGAAACCGAAAAGTTTGAATTGAATTATGGACTGTAGTAGCATCACCACACGTCCTCTTGATACCTCCCTCCAGTCCTCATAGCCTTTAGGATCCAATCAGCACCAATAGTATCGCCGTCACAAAGTATCACTTTCAATGCATCTTTGACATCCTTAACCATACCATTCTTACCAGACCCGCACAAGTACACATGCGCATCCTCATCCAAGATCAGCCGTCTAACCAGCTCGCCATTCTCCAACAGTTTATCCTGAACGTACTGTTTTTTCATGGAATTATCATCCAAATCAGGACGAGAGAACCCAACAAACATACAGAAATCAGCACCGGCTGATGCAAACTCACTTTTTAAAAGTTCAAACTCATCCTGGTATAGGAAATCCTCATCCTTGTTTCGGCAACCATAAAAGAGTAGAATTTTTCCATATTTAGTATTGGGGTGGTGTTTTTCCTGAAGTAGTTGTCTTGCACGTTCTTGAAGAAACGCTCTGAATGGTGCCACGCCTGTTCCTGGACCTATCATGATGATTGGACTCTTGAAGTTGTATGGCAGTCGAAAGGAGGATTTACGAATGAAGATTGGGATTGATGTTGAGTCTTTGTAATTTTGAGGTTTGTCGTTTATTGTCCTGTTGTACATGTCTTGGACTAGGTTTGAGCAGATTCCTGTTGGGGACCGTTCAACCTTGACTGTGATATGGATTGACCGAGGATGAGATAAGGGAGATGAAGAGATGGAGTAATAGCGTGGTTGTAGCTTTCCTAGAGATTCGAGAAGTAACGAGAGGGGAACTTTGGTGAGCGGTTCAAAATGTGGTGTTTCGCTGAGTAGTCTTGCCAATGTGTATTGCTTCTCTGTGACCATTTCATGAAAGTCATGTTTGCTCAACGAGAGGATACTCTCAAGATATTTGCGTGTCTTGTCATTATGAGTGAACTGGATTAGCCTCTTGAGAAGTCTTCTTGGCACAGGTTTGCAAATGGCAAGGTAAAACTGAGCGATAGATCTATAAGTAGTCGGACATGGAAACCACACTTGGCTTGCTGGATTTGAACGCTCCAATGGTGTAACCTTAATGAAAGGGTAATCAGCCCTTTCAGTCAGTCCAAACACTCGAAGAAACAGTTCAACCTCATCCAATGGATTGGAAGGATATAACCCAACATGGTCTCCTGTTTCATACTTTATCCTTGAGTCTGTAATGTCCAGTTCGCCATGCAAGACAACTCTATCGCTCTTATTTTTGCACAACGGCTTTATATTTTGCAAATGGGCAGAATACGGTTTCAAAATATGATACGGTGGCCTATTGATAAACTGTAGGTCTCTCTGTGAAGCGGCGATTTCTCCATTGACTGCAATGCGTAAATTTGCAGTTATCCTATGCGTTGTCATCATCTCCTGTACATCCATTAACGGTGTAAAAGCTGGCTCTTGAACCCCTTCAAGTTGCCAAAATGTGCTCAAGTATCCCAAAATACTCTCGCTCCATTCGTTGTAATCCTCTTCCAGTCGTGCGCCTTCGTCGTTTCCCTCTCCATATGGACCAACCAGTGTACCACCCAGAGTTATCAAAGCAGATTTGAAGTCTCTAGATGCACCCTGGTAGACATCGTAAGAGGAAGATCCCAAGCCAAACAGTGCAAAATGGAAATTTGGAGAAAGGTTTCTTTCACCGTTATCAAATATAATGTGTGGGTGGGAAAGAAACTGGTAGGTTTCTAGGGCATTGTCACACTGTTCACCAATTCCATAGGATGAGATGAAAAACACAAGTAGCCTCTCCTTTGGTAGTTCGTTCCAATTTGATGTTTTAAAATCTTGTAAGTCTTCAACTATTATGGATCCATGTTGGATCTTGTACTTCAGTTCCAGCTGCTTGGCCAAATCATAGGCAAGGGTTTTGGATGTTCCTGTTTGGGATCCATAAAGGATGGCACCTTTACAGTCCAAACGGTTGAGCTTCGCTATAAGTGATTCTCCTGATGTACCCGGGAGAATCTCCCTCCTGTCTTGTTCTACGGTTTCCATCTTTGCAGTGTCTCGTTCTCTTTATGAGATATGTACCTTGTGACGAGGGCAGGGGGGAAAGCGAGTTAGATAGCTGGTCGACGTGAGATGTGCCTGCTTTAGCTGTGATCTATGTGATTTTGTGCACACATAAGCGGCGTCGGAGAAACGTCTGGGGCGGAAAAACCTTATAATATGTTTTGAGGCTGTGTAGATTCTGTGGCGGACATTATTTCTCGTTATTTACTACCAAGAGATTCCGAATTTGATTTAGTTTGGTTTTGATTTGATTCGGCTTGGTTTGTTCTAAACAATTGTGTAACGAATATTCCACTGGTAAAGGAACAATTAGGCTATTGTTGTCCTTCCAGAGGGGCTACGATAGCTGTTATTACATTTGGTTCTCCGTCTATAAGGAAAGCCATCAAACTCCTTTCTTCTTTTCACCTCCTCAATTGCGGGAATTTTTCAATCTTTTTTTTTTCCAGTCACACTTTTTCTCTCTGTGATCTATCTTATCGCTACTTACTGCTATCGGAAGTTCCCAATGCAGACGCATACAGTCTTCTTGCTTCACCTTTATTAATCTTGCTGTATATCACAGGTCGCTTCGTGGTATAAGCTAACGCCTACCCCATACTATACCAACCGACCAACCTGCTAACTTCCGAAGGCTCCCACCCAATGAATGTTCATCTCAATTGAACAGAAGAAGGTGCAAAAGAGCATGATTTTTCTTCTTTTCTTCTCTTCTTCTTTTCTGACATACGCTTGCTTCCTCTCTTGAAGCTACTGCACTCCCCTCTTACTTCTTATACATCTCCTACATCTCCTACATCTCCCTATATCTACCAGCAATGGTAAACATCCTTCTCGCTAAGAAATATTTACCATCCTCAACAGACGCTGAACAGACGCTTCTCACATGAATCATGCATTCCAAAAGTGCGGGTGATTTCGAAGAGCACGATGATACCATCAACACCAGTGGTTCAGGTGATATGTATAATCATCTTGTACACCACCATCAGAATTATCACGATGCTCAAAGCTCAACTTCCTTACAAGCCTCTTCCGCATCATCCACCCTCTCAATTGGTTCAGATTCGTCCCTCCCAAAGGAAGAACCGGTCAAAGTGTCTGAACGCTCATTATACCCTACAGAAGCATCATTCTCATCGCAAGAATCTCCATTCCCAACCTCATACTTTAATTCTTCATCTTTTTTCAAGAGGTTGGCGTATAAGGTGGATAGAAACTTGGGTGTGATCTTGGCATTGGTAAGCAGTTCGTTCAACTCGATGATGCTACTAGGCTGCAAGCTTCTCCTTCAAGACCCCGGTTTCACCAACATTGATCCATTCCACATCTTGTCTGTGAGGATGCTCATCACCTATGTCTGTTGCATGGTCTATGCGAAATACAAACACATTGAGCATTTCCCATTGGGAAGTAGAGAGGTTAGGGTCTGGATCTTTCTTAGGGGAGTTTTTGGATTCGTTGGTGTTTATTCGTGCTACCATTCCTTAAGGTACCTTTCAATCAGTGATTCAACTGTTGTCTCATTTCTATCCCCATCGTTGACAGCATGTATGGCCTGGGCAACTTTGGGTGAAACCTTCACAAGGACAGAAGCATTGGGTGGTTTCCTTTCATTCCTGGGTGTTCTCTTCATTGCTAGACCTGCTTTCCTGTTTGGTGCTCCTGGTGATGATACTGCCATTAGTGATGGGCATGATTCAGCAGAGTCTAACGACACAAGGTTGAGATTGATTGCCATCATTGTCTTGATCATTGGTGGTGTCGTTACTAATGCCATCAACATGTGTATCATGAGAAAAGTTGGGTATGCTGCCTCACCGTTGATCACCGTTGGTATGTTTGCACTTGTGACTCTCATTGGATCCATCCTTGGTATTGCACTTGATCCTGAGCTTGGATGGGAAATACCTCATACTCTGAAGCAGTGGGGTTTGTTGTTATTTATTGGCTTTTTTGGATTTTTCATGCAATTTTTATTGACTATTGCCATTCAAAGAGAAAAGGCTTCAAGGGTTACTGCTATGTCATACACCCAAGTCACATATACTGTGTTTCTAGATTTCATCTTTTGGAAGCACGTTCCAAACATCTGGAGTGCCGTGGGTACAGTTATCATCTTGGCAGGTGCCTTTATTGTTATCTGGTTTAAGGATGATTCAGAAGCTTACGAAGTTCTTGCTGAATCTCCTGTTAGAGATATCGAAAGTGTCTCGTTGGAACATCTTGAAGAGCGTTAGTTGATGATGAATTTGCTTGCTACTTCTTTGCATTGATCAGTCTTCCCCACTAACGACGCGCAGCTTCTAATGAAGTCTTGGGTTTTGGTGTCTTATTCGCATTTCTTGGTTCGCGTGTTTTCCTTTTATATTGTTTGAAGAATGTCTACCATGCTACAATATATACAATTTGAATATTTATTTTTATTTCGTTTATACTATCTTTGCTCTTTAGCAAATTATCTAATCGCTAAACTCTTCTTCTTCAACAGGTGGAGGTGGAGGAGGTTTAAAGTACTCTTGGTCAGCAACGACTGCCCTTTTGAATGCATCTTTATCATCCGCAAAAGCAAGCAAGTAGTCCAACTCCAATTCGTGTACCTGTCTTCCAAGCATGACAACTGAATGTAATGGTTCTCCAGCATCATATCCAGCAAGCTCTTTGAGAGTGGCAGCCTTGAAGGTTTGTGTTGGTGATCCCAATCTCGACACAGCAACACAAGGGGTATTTGGCGTATATGCTTCTTCTTTTCTCAACTCCTCAATCTCCAAAAGTTGCTCACAGCAGGTGGAAACGGACATGTACCTAGGAGGTTCATACACAACCCTACCCTTCATCAACTCCTTGATATTTGGCTCTTTCACTTTAATGTCCAATAGTAACAGAGTGTGTAGACCTATCTTCCTATTTTCCATAACCTTGTTGTAGAATGAATCAGGCCTCCAACTCTCAGTGAAGAAAACAATCGACACCGCCTGTCCAAAATTGTATAGCTGTAGCCCACATGCACCAACAGCATTCATAACTGAGGCATTATGCACAGATTCAAACTTGATTCCTAATTCTCTTGCCCTGATAACCAAGTCGGTATGTGTGGTTGCTCCAAAGACATCTCCAACAACGAGGAACGCAACGTCATCCTCCTGAGCATTCTCCAAGATTTGGTCAGAGTACGACTCAACCATTTCTCTATCTGCCAAAATGACTTCTCTTCCATAGAATTTCTCTAATGATTCCTTGTCAGCAGCCATCAAGATTGAGGTGTAGGCTTCGAGGTACACCCTCTTACATCTCTTGACAATCTCCAAACCTCTGACGGTGATATCAGTCTCGTACGATAACCCTAGTCCAATCAAGTATAACATATTTGGTCTTTCGTACTTGCTTTTTATCACTGTCAATGATGGTCTCAATTGAGCATTTAAAATGACCAGATAAAGACTTATAGACTCTCTGATGTCAATTATTGATCAAAACAAAAAATAAAGAGAAAGTCCGCTAAAAATTTTGTCACTGAAAAATATAGCACTATATGCCATTGCACAGCCGTGTTTTCGAGACTCTGCATAGAATATTATATTATCATTAATATTCTCCTTATATCACGTTATATCAAGTCAAGCTATATCAATTTAGCTCCAATCGTCTAACAATTCACTTGGGCAAATAGGCTCTTGTAGGATATTCCCTCCAATCCAGTCCCCTTATCGGTAACAACCTCCGCCCACATGATAACAGCACTGAGCTGTCCTCCATACACACAGCCTGAATCCAATCCTGTTGAGAATTCCTTGAAATTTAGCGATCTACCAGCATCATGACCATAGTACACCTTCGTACCCAAAGTCAACACCTGATCCGTTAGATTCTTTTCACCTTCAGCCACAATCATGCTCTGTTTAGCATGCCAATGCTTAAACCATGCCTGAGATTTCACTCCATCCACACTGTCGTGTCTATCATCCGTTGACACTTTCCAGTCAGGAGGAAGCAAGTTTCTCATCGTTGTGACATCGTCCACTCTTTGATCTTCAAGCTCGTCAATATTCCACATTAAGCCAGCATGAACAGCCACACCAGAAGCCGGCAATTGATAGTATCTGGTCTGACGCTTGTTCGTCATATGCGGAACAGGACCAAGCTCCAGTATCACCGGGCATGACGACAGCAGACCAATATGTTCAGGAGTGAGTTTCTTAGCCACCCTCATCATCTCATCCAGATCGTAACTTTCTGATGTATGCAGTAAGTTGGACATTGCTGAATCCGTAAGGTTACGATCGGCAAAGCTCAATGGAGGTAATGCATGGAATTGGGCATACCTTTTCAAGATTTCAAGCTCGTGGTTTCCCAACACACAGCCAAACTTGTGTTCGATGGCCCAGTCTAGGACACCAATGGAGTTCTTACCCTTGTCTAGGAAATCACCCAACATTATAATATGATCATGGATGCCGCCATCGTAATCGATATTTTTTAGAAGTTTTTGTAGCTCGGTTAGGGATCCATGAATGTCTCCGATCAGGATGGTTCTCTTGACTGCTTTTGCCTTTGATTCCAAAGGATTGTTGGTGAATTTCTTGAAGTGGTTTTTAAACGTTTTGGAATTCTTGTCCAACAATGACCATCTTTTAAAGTTTGGAATTGGTTTGAAAGGAGAATCATCATCGATGTAATTGATGGATTCATCCTCGTTATCAAATTCATTCATTTCATATTCACTTTCTATCTGATCTTCTTCACTGTTAATCAATAAATTCTTATTCTTATTATTTTTCTTCTTCTTTGTTGGGCGAGAGATGGGATGTAGGTATACATCCGGAGTCGAGACCTTGATCAAGTCGGGCAAGTTAGCTGCCGGTGGCGCTAGGTTAGGTAGGAACACCAGCAAGAAGTAAACCAGAGGTAGTCCAATGACCAATGTTGCGGTGTAGATGGCATATTTTAGATGCTTTCTCTTGCGGACGGTGTTTTCGGAGTAGATGGAGTAGTCATCGTCGTAGTAGTCAACATACTGAGTTTGCTGCTGCTGCTGTTGAAGAATAGGGGAAGTTTCTTCTGCTCTAGCCATGGTATCGGTGAAGTCACTATCAAAAAGTTCAATACTTTTCTTGTTTGTGTTTTCCTGGTGGTAACCAAGAACTGTGTGGAAACTTTTGACGGAGAAAAGAAGAAGAGATTGAATGTGAAGTTCCGAAGGCAGAATACATCGTGGCTTATGATAGATAGAGGACAATTCTGGCAATTGAGGCGGTGAAGAATTGTGCAGTATATAAAAAAAAACGATGGATGTTCAGCCTATGCACTACCACTACCACTACCACTACCAAGCTACCACCTTGGTGGGTGTTGTTGTGAAGGAGAGGAGAGACCACCAGGCACGGCTTCAAGGTAGATGGCGATGGTCACTTGCTACACTTGTAACCCTTATGATGTGGGGGAGAGAAAGAGTTGGCTTTCTGATGAAAAGCACAATCAAACAGGTCTTCATCTGTATGGCATTGAAGGCAGGAGAGGACGAGCTACGTGTAGTATGACGGCAGTAATTACTTTCCTCTTCTAGGAAGAATTTAACTGAATAATAGTGTATAAATATATATGTATATATAACTGAAAAGGGGGACTCTTTATAGAAGCCATCCCGTGATCTTTGCCATTAGAGTGTCCTTCTTGCTTGATTGATGAGTGGCATAATACTCTATTTCATGTTCATCAACCTCCTTTAGCCCAGTAACAAGGTCGGCCTCTAGAGGATTGACCAACTTGGTCTTCTTGAAAAACTTCCAACCAACATAGACACAAATGTCGACAACAGTCATCAAGTAGAAGTATAGCAATGAGTTGATGTCAAACGATGGTATGAATGACTGGCATCCCAAGAAAACAATGATCAAACCTGTGATAAACAACGCAAAGTAAGCTGGATATGGTTGTAACTTTGTGCACCAAGTCTGTAGAGGCATTGAAAATCTGTCAGCGTTTTGAGCAACACAAGCTCTGTAGAACCCAAGGTATGTGATCATCATCATAAAGTAGTTGATCACTTGAGCTGCGGTACAAAGGTTAACCATCCAATCCAAAGCAACAGTTCCGGAATCACCCAACTGAAGCAACGAAAGGCATGAAAAACAGAATGCAACCACCAAGGCAGCAATTGGAACTCCGTTTGATGTAGTGTAGGTGAAAATCTTTGGAGCTAGTCCTTTCTTTGCCATGGCAAACAACGATCTAGTTGAGCAGTACATGTAAGAGTTACCTGCTGAAAAAGCAGATGATATACATAACGCATTGACGATACTTGGCAAGACATCAATCTTCATGTTTTTCATGGCAATGACGTATGGAGAGACGTTTGCACCAGCTGCTCCATTTGTGATGGCGGTTGTTAGTGTAGGGTCATCATGTCTCAACATAACTCCGACAGAAATTGCACCCAAGACGTAAAAGACGGACAAACGATAGATGATGTTTTTGAAAGAGCGTGGCAAGACGACTCTAGGGTTTTCAGCCTCTCCGGCAACCATGCCTAAATACTCTGGAGCCACTTCTGTAAATATAGCCTTGAGATAAGCAGCCCAAAATGCACTGGCACCTGTACCTAGATATTCTGGGAAAGCATTGTCAATTCCTTTGAAATTTCTGAAACCGAAAGCATCACCTTGTGGATTGGCACCGCACATTGAGCATAGTGTGAAGAATAGCAAACCAATTGCTAGTATCAACTTACCAATGGCCAAACAGAACTCTGATTCACCATAATAACGCACGGCAAAGATGTTTAAAAACAAGTAAATGGCAATCTGAGGTATGAAAGTGGCTGTCGGGTGGTAATCATCCCTCCAGAAATGAATCATGGAATTCACAGCGGTAATTTCGAACGGAACGTAGATACTGACCATGATAAAGAAGTTGTAACCGGCAGCAACTTCTAAAGCGGGATCAAAAAACCTTCCAGCACCTGATATAAATGGAGAATCAACTGGGAGATAGCAAATCATCTCTCCAATAGATAAAGTGACAACATAGATGATAAAACCATGAATAGTAAAAGCAATCAACAAGTTACCACAACCACCTTTAGCCAATCCAGACCCAATGGTAACAAATAAGGCAGTTCCAATACTACCACCAATGGCAATAAGATCAACATGTCTTGGTTTTAGACGACGTTTTGTATGACCTTCGGCAACAAATTTGAGATTTTTGTGGTGTTCATGGTGTTCACGTTCACGGTGTTCGGCAGAGCTCAATGAAGAAAGCTGAACAACTTCAACCTGCTCTGGTTTCTTCTCCAATGATGTATTTCCTGTTGATGATGATGGCATGTTTCAAGCTTGCTGGATAGCAGTTGACATATCTTAGAGTAGCACATACGCCTTTTTCGAAATGCAAGACTCGAACTGAATGGGTTTCGATGCCTATTTATAGACTCACAACTTGAGTGTTTAAAGATGAAGAGGAAATCAAAACCTGACTGGGAACGTAACAACAATAAGAAAATCCCACTTCGTGACTTTGAAAGATAGCTTTGAGCCGCGAAGCTGAATCCTCCATGCATTTAGTTTATATATACATTAGGGGTCCTTTCCCCCGCTTTGATTATTGTCCAAAGATAGCGCAAGCCTTACCCCTTCCTTCCAGGGTGCTCTTCTACAGTGTTTAGTTGATCGGGATATTCCAGATCCAGTGTTATCTATGCTGGAAAATATATATCACTTGAGAGTCAAATTCATTATCTCTGCCCCTTGCCAGGAGTAGCCAGTAAACTTTGGGTGTGCCATGGTTCGAGCAACAGAATCTCAAGTATATCCAATATCTCTCTCTACATGCATATCTTCTGGCTGGACCCTTGATAAAAAGCTTAAAACACAACTTTCAAGGGTTTTTTCTCATGCACGATTACGTCGTTCTGTGTATGTATGCGTTCATGCAGTCCGAGAGTTGCACCCTGTCTTATCCCTAGCTTAGCTTAGCCTCTCTCTGTCTCGCTAGGCGGCTCACGCTGTGCCCCAGAAGCGTCGAGGAAGTTTAAAGATGGCGGGCGGTTCCACAAGCATCATTTAATAATCCCGCTGGGCTTTCAAGAAAAAACTTGCGTTGAAATTCTGCCTCTGCCAGATGTACCTGCAAGTTCCAATGAACTGGTATAATGTGCCGCCACATATGTTTTGAATGCTATCTAAAGTCATTGACTGGATGGCTTCTGTATACAGTATAGTCCACTACTCAATCCAAAGCAATAAATGGATTTGGAGGCCTACAAAGACAACGAGACTGAACACTGAAGGCTCAAAGCTTAGGTTCAGAGAATGCGGAATAACTGCTGTAAATGCTCACTCTACCACAAAATATCTTGGCTTGGATATTGAATGTTCAACCGAGACAACCACTGATGGTCAGACTCGGCAGTTATTTCTAGCTGTGTTTCTTCTTCCTCTTCACTAAATTCTCTTCTATCGATGTCCTTGCGGAACAAGGTAGGGTGACTTGACTTCTGAAATTTTCACAGAGGAACTGTACCACACAAAAAACTTCGTATGGAAGGGCAATCGATTAAATGCCAAGAACTTGGTTTTTCATATCCTTATCCAGGGTGTACTATTCAAGTACACATCTGTCGGGTGAAGTCGGTCTGCCCATACTTGAGCTTAAAATCTTTATATAGCCGTGAATCCAGGGGAACATAGGACCATAAGTGGTCCTTACCGAAACACGTTATCAAAAACATGCAATGCCACCAAAGAACAGTAAATCCTGAGAAACGAATAATAGCGCCAACCTGATTCGGATATCTTATCAGTGATTCCAAATTCTCATGCCTCTTGCGTGTAATCTAGTTATCGTTATTCGTTATCTTTATCGTTATATAATTCGTATCTTAATTGGTTAACTTTATTACACCCACCAATTCTTTCTCTTTTCATAGCCTTATCACGAGCTGAGGTTGACAATTCGCCAATTTATCAGACTTCTCATGAAGATCCTTCGAAGGCTGCTCTATCATTTGTTTGTATTTTCCAGATACAGGCTTCGACATCCTAACAACTACTCCGCCATATTCGTCAGATGAAGATATCAGCATCAAAAAAGTGGATAAATAAGTGAAACCCTTAGTGAAGGATAAGACACCACCAACTAAATTTAACTTCCAGCATTGCAAAGTTGACTCGTTGGACAGCACCAGGATGTTTCTTTCGGCGTCAAACCTCGCCTGTTGAATGTTAAACCCAAGAGCAAGCTTAACCTTATCAAACAGAACGCCATATCTATCACAGAGAAGAATTGTCCTGCTGTACACGAGCAGGCAGATGTTGAATTTATCAATCTTGATCAACTCAACAGGCACACTGTCATCGTCTCGGGTAAGCACAGCAAATGAATCAGAGTATGGTGGGAAAGAAGCAAATCCAAAGCCTTCGTTGACGGTCGCTGTCTTTCCCTCATCGTTCAATAGCTTAAACGAATGAAACCCCTCTTTAGTGATCGTAATCAATGTCTTCTCGTAGACCTTCAACCCCGTTAGTTGACCAGCTGGGATCTCATACCTGATCTTGAAAGTTTGAATCTTTGAAAAGTCATCATAGGCAGGATCCATGACCACAATTTCAGACCTGGGATAACTGTTCATACCAGTGCCGTTCAATTGCATAGTTGTAGCCACCACATATAGCGAGCCATTGTGTTCTCTAAGAAGAGAGGTTTTCCTGTCACCCAGTAGACCAAAGTATGAAATCTCCTTCCTGTGACGAGGATCAGCTTCAAAAATAGCCATCATTTCATGAAGTCTGAAGCAGTACAAGTGCTCTTTGCTCAATAAAACAACAATGTCTCCCGTGATGACGAGTTGTTCGACTGGGAAAATGCTGGCAACTTTGACCCAGTTGTTGTTCAATTCGTCGTGTATATTGTTGAAGTGTGAGATGAAAACACCGTTGCTTCCTCCTAGAATCATGAATGCGTTGTCATTGTGCTCAAATGAAACTGCTTTGTTGATCGTAGAAACATGACGGATAAGAGGTTCTTGTTCCTGGTGTTGAACGTTGTTCCTAATCTTGGCCAGTATTGGGTCATTAACGTGGATTGAATCAACGTGTTTCGTATAATTGAAAAAGAAGCACTTGTCAGTCACAATTTCTAAACTTTCCAATGCGGAGTGGGCAGCATTTTCTGCAAAGTCTGTTGAAGAGTTGTATCTTTGCTTCAGCTTAGTCAACGCCACAGTAAGTTGTTGAAACTCGAATAATTCCGACGTTTTGATCCGTACTTTGTAATTCGTACCCGCGTCGGTAAGTTCGAGAGTATTCTTCGTTGATGAATTCACGTAGAGTCTAACCTGTAGGTACTCAGAAGCTATCAAGCGAACCTTTTTAGTGCCATCCGTAACTGCTACCGAATCTTCATAAATTGAGACAGTCACCTTTTTGGTCATGTGATGAGATGTCAGTATTGTAAAAACACCCGAGAAAAAGCGTTCTTGGTCGCCAACGCCTAGCTTGTCTAGAGCTTGGTCTAGTGTAATATTGAGCTTTTTGAAGTTTATTTCCCTATCGAGTATAGGCTTATGATTGAAAATTTGGATAGTGTATTGTGATAGACTGTCATTTGTCCATTCAACGGTAGGCACCTCGGGGGTTTCTTTGTTTCCATATGATTCCAAAACAGCTTTTTCATCAAGTTGTAAATACTGATTGATCTCATTGATTATCTCATCTGTTGTTTTAAGTATAGGTGATCCGCCATCGAAAGTGGAGTGTAAATCCGGTATACAAGGTCTCGTTTCTATAGCTCTGTTTTCTTCCTTAAGAGGATCTTCGGTCTCACTCTCAGATGTGGCACCATGATCGCTGTATGAGCTAAGCTCATAAGTATCATCTTGAATTGTAGCACGTACTCGTAAGTTGAATTCTAGTTCGTTGCTTTCTTCCTCATCACTTAGTGAGATATCTATATCCGGTATCAGTGGGGTGTGATTTCTATGGGGGGTCTGAGTTGACATGGAAATATAGTCAATGACTTTGTCAGGAGTTTCTTCGTCATCATATCCCTCGTCGTCAAGCAATGGAAGTTTTGGAATTTTCTGATCAGGTTTTCCCCCTGAATTGTTAGGGTCACTCTCTAGTTTAATAACATGCGATTGTTTTTTTGAATATGGCGTTATCAGTTCATTGATGGCAACTGTAGAGTGATGTTCTACATCACCAGAGAGTGTTTTTTCAGCGGTGGCATTGGCAGAAAGGCGAGACTTCACTGAAAATACTGGTACATCTTGATCATGAGTTATATGTGGTTCACTGCTAAATGAAGACGGCTCTTGTGATACAAGAGTAGCATATGGATGACGAGGTTTGTTTGCTGGAATGGTGCCGGAACATTCACCAGTAAAGGGTAGTTCTGAAACTGTTTTTCGGGGTAGTGACGGAGTTGTGGGGGTGGAGCTAGAACTTGGAGTAAAGCCGGGCTTACTCGAAGAAACAGAAGATGCGACAGATGCAAAAGATGTTACTCGTGAGTATTGAGAGGCAGTGTTCCTTATGAACTCTGACTTATCTGTGGGGTACGAGTAGATTGTCGGATTGTCTGAGATGCTTGACTTGAATTGGATGTTTGAGACAATTGAATCTCGTAGCTGTCTCTCAGATGGTTTTGATGGAAGGGGCGGTGGAGTAAGTGTCGTGGTTGGGCGCAAAGCGTTACTTGGGTCTATTGATGAGTTTGTTGAGCAGCCAGATTGAATTACCTTCTGTTGAAAAATTGCCGGTTTTGGAGGTAGTGAAGGAGACTTTGTTCCATTGTAACTTGAGTAGAATATACTGGATGGGCTGTTCATTTCATATCGAATCAATGCGATTTCTGATGTTATTGCTAAAGGCCTTTAATCGTTTGAATGATTTTGGACAGCGACACTCCAACTTTATTCAATTTAAAGGGATTCTGGGATCTAGTTTGTAGCCAGCTCTGTAGGTGTTTCTTGATATGACTGTTCAAACAGATCCACCCCTGTCCTGTAAATAAAAGCTCTAAGATGATCTTGTTCTCTTCGAACGTGGATACGCCCCGTCTGTGCTTAGAGCTGTGGGCTATTTTTAGTGTACAGAGAAGAGACGGGTGGTTGTGGCTGTGGCCGTGGCTGTGGGCACATGCGAGGAAGCACTCTCCCTACCGGGCAGTGTCAGCCTGTTCCCCTTATGAGGGAACGGGTTGGAATTGTCTACCTCTTTCAAGTTCAAAATATATCGGTTGCTTTACAGTCGGTCTTCAGTCAGTACCTATTGATGCCCATAGAGACAGTTTTATGTCGATAGAAGGGAAGATTTTGCTATGATTTTGCTACTATAGTCGCATAGATCCGATGAGAGAGGCCAAGCGAGAAATAAAGATGAAGAAACAAGAGATGGCGTGGAAATAGTTTTGCGGCTTTATGGCTCAAATGTGCAGAAGGAAAAGCTTAAATAAAGCCGCACGGGATTTATCCCATTTAAACTTTCTTACCCGCCAATTTTTTCATCAACTTTAACTTCTCTGAGGAGAACTCCCCTATCCATGGTCCGAAACTCTCTTTCACCCATATTTCCTCACAGTGTAAGCCACCTGGTAACTGCGGTAAGCTGCTCAGCACAGCAGTAACCTCACCAGTTAAAACTCAGGCCCACTAGCATCCGTTACTCCCTCCACTCATTCCATTGCAGGATTATTCTGTTCATAGATTCACCACCATTAAACGTGGTGTGAGTGGTGCTGATTACTTTGAAGGATCATTCCCACCGCTTACCGTAGTGCTCTTGTAAACTGCTGACGATAGTGGTGCGCTGAGTGGAGAAAGAGACCTTCTAGGCGCCAATGTTGATGATAATGAGTAAAGCTGTTGTGCTGAGGAGGGTGTAGTCTTTGGCATAGTTATAGTTACTCCTGGAGGGTGTGTGTGGGTGTGTGGGTGACATCCAGGTGTTGTTGTTGCTGTCTCTGGTCATGATAGTGATGAAGAAGGTGGTGGCGGTTGCAAATAATCGTTCTGTTGTTGTGCCTGATACTGTTGCAGATGAGCATATTGTGATTGGGTGACTGGTTCCGATTGGGGGATGTGGTAAGAGGAATGTTCAGCAAGGGACATATCACAACTCCTTGAGACCGCAATTGGATAGCAATTGATCCCAACAAGTACTCATCTTGAAGCCCATTGGACGGAGCACCAGCTCCTAGGCTTGGATTGATGGTTGGACCCAGGATAGGCGGCCAAATACTGACCTGCAAATCTCCATCTCCAATCTCTGCTTCGCGCTTCAAAATCAAGCATCCACTTTAAATGCCAATGGATCACACTCCAACTCTTCCAAGACGCTTCACAACCTGGGTCATGATTGCCTCACAACTGAGTTCAATCTACCATGTATTGCTGGTACAATCTGAGTGCTGTCTTCAGTACAATGGCCATAGTTGTGATTCCACAGCCCCATCCCGTGGCCTTGGGAGACCTTCGCATTTGCAGGGCCAAAACTAGACCCCTCCTGGCCAACAGGCTTTTACCTCTCAACGGCGCTGTAATCTCCGAGTCGTAAAGTTATGTATCCTTGGAGGACAGTTCCAGGGATGCCGTTGAAGTGCCCTTTCTGCTGGAACAGATACAACTGACTTCAAATGCTTGCGCGAGACCGTTTATCTGACAACAACATCGGTCACGGTGTTGTGTTTGTTCCTGCCCATTTCGATTGTTATGCCTCTAACTCTTTGCTGGCTAGAATGAGAGGGTTCTGGTTTGTGGAGATCGCATGTTTGACTTCTTCTAGAGGTGTGGTGTGTATGAAACAAAATCTGTAAACACAGAAAGGGTGTGTGCAGGAGTTAGTACGCGCGCTGAAGAACTTATCAAACTTATCTCGTTTGGGCACCATACCCCTCTTAGCAACCTTTCTTCCTCTTCTTCCTGTAGATATATACATACACTTGATGGCCATGATCATTACTCCAGTAGAAGAAGCCATATAAGTTAGACAACGATGATCATGTGCTAGTCAAACAAACAGCAACGTGCAGAGCCACACCAAACTTGCAATGAGCACATGAACAGAAGAGTCGGTGGAACATCAACAACAACACCGATTGGTATTCGGCAACACCGTGGTCTTACATTGTTGGATCTCCTCTGTTGATACAAACGCGTCAGAGATTATGAAATACACTGGCACGGCAACGATAGAGTGAATAAGGGTGGCAAGCCTCACTCCACCTGACTGAAAATTACAAGGTGAAGTTTTTCAGCGTCGTGAATAGGGCCTTCCTGTGCAAACCAAGCATTGAATTTTACGGGGTTGTGTAGCCTGGACGCTGGTGTTTAAACTGATACAAATGTATTTATTGGAATGTGTCTTTGTGAGTCACAGTGATGGGTGATGTTGAGTGCGTTGGATCATCCTGATACGCGGCCGCACTTGAAAAAGTGGCTTCACCAAATCTGCAATTATAATTCAACCAGAGTTACCACTGCCTTCTAGAATG